>JABUQX010103454.1:0-20893 GCA_015478945.1 Trachelipus rathkii
ACACTAAAAATAAATCGAAAGAAATTATTAAACTAACTTCATTCGATTAATCGCGTGTAGTTTACACAAAGGATATTGGAGGCAAATAAGCGCCTAACGCGAAACGATCGATATCGCGGGAGTTAATCACCGTGGGGGAGTTAATCACCGTGGGGGAGTTAATCACCGTGTAATTTCTCCCCTTTTATCGACGAAAAAAAACCGCAGGTTTTTTTCGTCGAAAAGAAAAAAAATTAATTATTAATTAATTAATTAAAATATTAAAAAAAATATAATAAATAAAAAAAAATCAAATAGAAATAAATAAATATATAATATAATATATAATATATATTTTAAAAAGTATATGGCCCCGCACCGCACAGCTTACGTACCCCTGCATTCCCCCATTCCGCTTAGGGTGGGGTGCAGCCCCGCCTCAAAAATTAAATATGATTCGTAGAAGGCTGAAGACAGAAGGAAGAAAGAATTTGGAGCTGGGGTAGGAGGAGCCCGAGTTGGAGGAAAGGTTTCTGAGTCGATGTCGGATTCGGGTCCGAGACCCCCCGGGAAGGGTCCCTTCTGTGAAAAATGAAGAAATGGCAATGGAATGGCAAAACAGGAGGAAGAAGAAGGAAGATGGCGAAAAAAGGAGGAAGGGATGGAGGAAGGAGAGTTCAGGAGAAAGGAACGAGTTGGAGAAAGGTCTGAGTCAGAGGCGTCGATTCGGCATCGGCACCCGGTGCTGGAGCCGGTGCC
This sequence comes from Trachelipus rathkii, assembly GCA_015478945.1. NCBI lineage: Eukaryota > Metazoa > Arthropoda > Malacostraca > Isopoda > Trachelipodidae > Trachelipus > Trachelipus rathkii. Next base: position 739 of record JABUQX010103454.1, read on the forward strand.
GGTGCGAGTTAAGATAAATATTCTTTTAGTCCATATCTTACATCAAGAATATATGTTTATAGGTTGGTAGATCTCGAAATATGACGGTTATAAGTTCCGTAGAAGGGTGTCTGGGACCCCCAACGGAGGGGGTTCCCGACTGAAAAAAAAATGCATGGAATGCAAAAACAGAAGAAGCAAGGAAGAAGGAAGAAGAAGGAAGAGGAAAGAGTCTGAGAAGGAGACAAAGTTGGTACCGGCACCGGTGCTGGAGCCGGTGCGGCAGCCGAAGTTATAAACATTCGTTTAATAATACAATAGCACATAAGTGCTTCTGTTCTAACATGTACATGTCGTCAATTGCATTGCATCTTGCAAAGATAAACACGTTTTCTAAATGTTGAAGACTAGACATATATATTTTCAAATCTCATTTTCTTTTATAACGTACTAGTATAATTTTTTTTTGTTTGTTAATAAATTTATTTTTTGTACCATATTTAAAAGTGTAAAATAAAATGAAAGTTAAAAGTTTAATTTTGTTAATTCAATTATTTTTTCTAACTTTTTTTTATAAGTCTGTATTTTTACATTCTTAATTTTTGCTACAAATTTTTTATTTTAATTTTTTTTTTTTTTATTCAATTTATTTTTTCTATTTTTTTTTATTTAAGTTTTATTTTACAATTATTTACATTTTGTTTTTTTTTTTTTTATTTTTAATTTTTTTTTTTTTTTTTGTTTTTTATTCAATTTATTTTTCTAACTTTTTTTTTATAAGTTTTATTTTTACATTTATACTTTTTTTAATTTTATTTGTAATTTTTATAAAATTTTTTATTTAAATTTATTTTTTTCTAACTTTATTTTCAAACTTTTATTTATTTGTTTTGTTTCTTTTAAACATTTGTTTTTACTAAAAACATTTTATGCTTTTTAGTTTATAACTTAAAAAAAATTTGCATTTTTTACATACCTTAAGCAGTAAATCAGGAAATCAGTATAATTAAACCACCCACCCCACCCTCCTACCCTTCCATGATGCTATGAATCTATTGATCTATTGATCTATTGATCTATTGATTCAACATATTTTGTTAACATAACACAAAAACTTTTATTTATTTTGTTTTGTTTTCTTTAACATTTGTTTTTACTAAAACAATTTATGCTTTTATGGTTTATAACTTAAAAAAAATTTGCCTTTTTTACATACCTTAAAGCGGTAAATCAGTAAATCAGTTAATCAAAACCACCCACTCTATCCTCCTAACCTCATGATTATTGAAAATCTATTGATCTATTGATCTAAGTCATATTATTATCATATTATAAGTATCTTTTGTATAAACATAACATTAAAAATAATTATCTATTGCTGTAGTTGGTTGTTGTTGAATGTGCGTTTGTTGGGGTTGCATTTGTTGCAGCCTTAGATGTTGTTAGTTGTTGTGAAATGTTGCTGTTGTTGAAATGTTGTTGTTCGTTGTTGTTGTTGTTGTTTGTTGTGTTGTGTTGTTGTGTTGTTGTTGTTTGTTGTGTTGTAGGTTACAAATATATCAAACGTTCAAGTTGAATGAAAATATACAACACTTTTTCAACATATCTCTAAAATATCTAATGTTAATTTTAATTAACATTAAATATTGAAAACTAAACAAAACTATATCTCATCCTAGCCTAAACTGACATACAGCATTCAATAACAAGGTAACTAAAATTAGAAGTTTCAACTTACCAGCTGAAGTCAGCATAGCAATCTCAATCATTTACTATTACAACAACGCACAAAAAATTATATTATTATTATTTATTATTATTATTATTATTATTTATTATTATATTATTATTATTATTATTATTATATTATTATTTATTATTATTATTATTAATATTATTTATTTCCAAATTATCTCACCATCAATAACCGCGTGCGATCACTTGTAGCCTGCAGGCTCAAACTAAAACATTGGTATGATAAATTGCTCTCTACCCTACACCTAAACAAATACGCAATTAGTAGCGCTCCAAGGGATAACCAATCAAGAACTGTATTTGCTATCGGCATCACGGCAGCCAAGAAAATTCGAGGAATGACTCTTAATTCTTATTATTCTTTGACACATGAGAAGGGGTAATGAGATATTTATATTTTTGTCATTTACTTTAACATCTTTTTATCTTACAGTAGTTTTATTATTATGTATTATTTATTATTAATTATTATATATATTATTATTATTATTATTTATTATTATATATTATTATTTATTTATTATTATTATATTATTATTATTGATTAATTATTATTATTATTATTATTATTATTATTTTAGTGCTTCTTGGTATTAAAACGGGAAGAAAAAAGAGTTTTTATTTTAAAAGCGTTTATAACATAAGGAAGACCTTGCTTGTCATTAGTGTTAGGGTATTATCCTAGAACTGGACAGTGTTGGGTAAATTGATGTTCCGTGCTCCTGCTACATGTCTTTGGTGTCTGTTCCTACAGGATGCGGGAAACCTTTCTTTTATTAACATTTTTAAAAGAGGTTGAGATTCTTCGAGCAAAAAGCCTGTTAAAATCATTCTGGTGCTACAGTGTCTTACCAAGAAAAGTTTAATGATTACAAAGATGTGATTCAATTTTCATGAAGGTATATACGATGTAAAGTCTTTGGAAAATATACAGGGTCACAAAATTATAATCCTTGACGAATTTGATGCATTAAATTTGAATGATGGATATAGTGAAACTTTCACAGTTTACTCTCATCATTTTAAAAATCACAGTATTTTTTATAACACAGAATATTCTTTCATCAGAATAGTATAAGCGTGATATGTCTATTTAAAACAACACAGTATTATAAATTTTGTTTGGGCAAAGAAGGGATATGAGTCAGGTCAATGTTAGGCTACCCAAATGTTCCCTACTCAACGTAAAGAGTTCCTAAAAGTATATAAAAGAGGTTACTTCTATCCCTCACGGTTATTTACTCTGTGAGCTTCATCCTGAAGAACACGCACTAAGTGTTACTTTCGTTACAAATATCTTGACCTAACGAGATTGAGACAGATAATACCTGACATAATGAGACTCTTTCAGAAGCAGATTTAACTTACTTTCATTAATGTAGAAAATTAAAACCTTTGAAACCTTCCTGAAAAAACGAAACGATCTGTGAAGGATGAAAAATTTATACCAATTGTATTAGCAGAAGTAATGCCTAAATCTTATAAAAAAATGATTATTCCTTTAACAGACCTCAGAATAAGCTAACGTCGTCATCAGAAAGCATCATTAAAAAACTGCCGTTTTAACGAAAGAAACTTAAAATAAAAAGAAGCTATTACAAAAAGGCGGTGTGTTCCTACCTTTACTTTTTCAGTGCAACCCTTTGATAACCAAGTGGCTTGCTCAATGCGATGAAGAAGGTAGTGGTTTTACCCTACAGCGATTTATGAGAAGATGAAATATAACACAGGAACCCTATTTCACAACAACAACAACACAACAACAACAACAACAACACAACAACAACAACAACAACACACAACAACAACAACCAACAACAACAACAACAACAACAACAACAAACAACAACAACAACAGTTCGAACGCTCAATCAAAACCGTCAACCTGCAAAACAGATCGGTCTATACCCTTATCAACCATTTTATTCAACAGCCAACCTTTGAGTTGTATATGTGATCCGCAAGTTGAACAGATAAATAATTACGAGAAGGAAACTGCATATAAATTAAACTTTGATGTTAACATTCATGAAAAAAAGAATCCTATATCAAAATGCTATACAAAAAATTAGGTAAGATCTAAAATTTGCTAAGTTCACCATAATGTATTTCTTCTGCAGAACAGCTCGAGAGAACTAAGATTGAAGTTGAAAAGAGAAAGCGCTAATTTTAAACATATACCCAAGAAAGCTTACCAATGAGGAATAAGAAAACGGGTTTTAGCTTATATAAGATTTTAAAGACGGATCAGCTTACTGGAATGAACTCGCGTCAAGATCTTATTGACGGAGAAACAATAGCGGTGTCGAATATTGTTTTACTTGAAACCGAAATCTCTCTGCGGTGATTGGAAGAGGCTTCCGGTGGCAGGATGGAATAGGATAACAAAGAACTTCAGAAACTATGAATTTCCCGAGAAAACTTATATCAGAATAAACAAAGGATTAACGGAACTGGATAACTGATATCCAATGACTCCTAGGACCGGTTGTGAGTACATCGTGGGATTGTTATTACTTTGCGAGTGCGGAGTTAGATTAAAAGATGCTAGAGTTAGAAACACATTTACGTTCAAGTGCAAGGAAAGAATAACGAAAAAAACGATGTGTCTGTCGCTTCAAAATTGATTAGTTTCCTAATTATTTATTGTTACTTTTTTATATGATTGTATTGTTTGTAATTTTAAATTATGTATTTTACATATGTTATCTTTCTGTATACATGTGTTATTTCTTTTTAGATTTGTAATTTAAAAATAGTTAATATTAGTTTGTAATTGAAAATAAAAATATTTTCATATAGACATTCGGTTTTTCATATCCCCTAAACAACAGTATAATGAATTATGTTTTTTATTGATTAATGATCTTGTGAATCAATGGAAACTAAGGAGGCGGTCGATAAATTATTACTTAGACATGAAACAGTCTTACAGTGATATGGAGGCTTTTCAATTGGTTCGCTTTCAAAGTTTCCTCACCATAATAAAAAAAGAACTGAAAAAATTATTTTTTACCAAGGGAGGATGCTTTTACTCTGCATAAACCTATTGTAAGAAAAAAATTTCCTACACGAAAAACCATAGCCCGTCATTTAGATAACGTCTGGCAGTTAGATTTGACAGAGATGATAAAATATAAATCTTACAATGCAAGGGTATCAATACATTCTTTTTGTGATAGATGTATATTCCAGGTATTTATGGATTAAAGGCTTTAAAGATAAAAAGTCCAGAAAACTGTTACTGAAACTGGTTGAGAGAATTATAAATTGAGGATAAACAGTATATCCTCAATTGTTGGTTCCAGATTAAAGGTTCCAGAGATTTTTAGGTAAGAGTTTCAAGAAATAGTTACGGAGTATGATTAGGGTATTACAACACATTTTCAGTTAATTTAAAGCTGCAATTGTGGAAAGAGTACAAAGAACTATAAAGAAAGAATGCATAGGTATTTCACGAAAATGAATACAATTTAAATATATAACGATATACTGCAAGACTTGCTTTATTCTTATAATAGTCTTACATAGAACACTTAAGAAATACCCCTAGATGGTAAAGACCAAAACCTTCTGTACAGAGTTGCCTCGTTCGCAAAAATAAAAGATAACACAGGCATTAAATTAGGAGATTATGTGAGAGTGTCTAGGTCAGATGAAAATTTCAGAAAAGGGTATGAGGCTGGATGGTCGAGAGAAGTTTTTAAAGTAGATACCGTCAGAGAATTCCCGAGAGATGGGATAAAATTATACTATCTCGAGGATTTAGATGGCGACCACACACACCCCACCCACCCCCAAAAACACACACACACACACCACCCACACACACACACACACACACACACAACACACACACACACACCACACACACACACAACACACACACACACAACACACACACACGACACACACACCACACGACACACACACACACACAGTTCTTTGTATGCACAGGTTGATAATAAATAGAGGTAATAAAATAAGATTGTTATTTACATTTATATTAAGTATAAACTTTTTTAATTAAAAACAATAAACATTGTACAATAAACATAGATGGATATTTATAATATATTAAATGGAGATCAACGTGCCCTTAAACCCATAGGATGCTGTTCGAAAAGAATTTTTGATAGAAAACCGCTTATCAGCTGTATGTTGCATCATCTTGGTCCCGGATACAATACTAACACCTCCGTATTTTCCGGGTTGAAAAGTTGTAGTAGGAATACTATAGCATAACCCTCCTCTGTTACTCCCGTGTAAATTAGCATTAGGATTCTGTGATTCGTCTATTCGAGCTGCCTTTTTATGAGGTAGGTCATCGTCTCGTGCGTCATCTTCATCGACATTATACAATTGTATTTCATTCATTGCTTTCACTGTAACATCATGGTTTTTGATATCATCATACAATGACTCATCATGGCCTGTACTATTTTCAGAACTATGATCATACACCAACTTTAACAGTTTTTCAAAATGAAGGATCTTGTTGTATCTTTACTTGATTGTAAGGCCTTTTGGCCTTTACAATATAATTTTATATTTCCTCAGCGGTTTCTTATTCTAACAGCATAAGACTTGGCCCTGTACACACAAAGATCACCGTAGCCCCAGGGCATATCTCTATTTCATCGTGTTAGTTCACCTAAAAGTTTCCTGTGTCAGGAACTTCATCGTATTCTCCAGCGACAAAAATCCAAGATCTGATATCGCAGTACAATGCCCTTTGTTATGACTTGATAAGTAACTCATGATAATTTTTATACAGCTAGCATATGCAGTTGTAAAGTGCCAGCAATAGGATATTTTGTAGCAGTTACGATTCGTTCGGCAGCGCATCTTTTTACAACTCGTCACCAAACACTATTTTATAGCCTATTGGAATAACGCTAGGGACTCAATATCGCTTTGTTATTAAGTTCCCATTACTTGCGCTCTATCCTAGTACATTTACTTACATACTTCTCTTGTGAGGTTTATTTTGTGCAATTTTCCCCAAAGAGAATTGAGACACAATTTTGCAATGAATCGCCCCAGGATTTTTCTTGATATTGTTAATATCAAGTACGACACCTTCCTTTTCTTTGAAAAGACGGATAAACTCTTTAAGTTTTTCCTCGAAATCAGGATCATCCTCGTGAATATTATTTGGTAGACCTGATGCCTCTGTCTTTATTTTTAGGAAGTGGTTCACATATCCTTCAAATAAAAAAAACTCCTTCTCTTTAAACGTCCAAACTTCAAATATTTAAGTTATTTCGTAACCCACATCTCTATAGCAATTTGAATTTCAGTGTTGTGTATACACCTTCAATGGCTCGTTCATTCTCATCATGATTGCATTTTGAGCTATTATCTTTAACACATTTTACACAGAGTGGAAATATTAGTTTATTTTTGGTTCGTTCAGCGAGGACAGGGATGTATAAGTCTTGAGGAGGAAGAATCTTAATGTAAGCTGCGCCGAAATATTTGTCATTGAGACCATTCTTGAATGATTCAATGTCTGGTACTTTATCACCTATTAGTTTTTCTGGGGGACTACAAGGGTATTTCATTCTTCTGAACATAAGGATAAAGCGATGTATAGTCTAAATACATGATCTTCTGTCCTTTAGTTGGAGGATAGTAATGTACGAAGGGTTCAGTGCGGCCTCCAAGCAATGAATCATCAATTATGAGCCTGTTGTTAACAACATCATTACTAAGACGTTGAATATATTCACTAATGCTTATATTTTTATCGGTATGATTAGGATCTTGAATAATTTCTTCTTTTTGCATTTTCCATTCACATTCCCACACACGTATGACATTAAAACCGGCTTCTTTATACCTATCTTCTTGTTTTCATGGTGAGATTGTAGCGATCCACAGCCGATACGCATATGCAGCGTACTTTCCTTTATTACAGCCTTATGGACCATGCCATGCCAACAATGGTATAGGAAAAGCAGTTTGTTACTCCATACATATGCCGAACCCATCCAGCGGTAGAGCCATTTATTTTTAGATTTTGAACCCTTTCTCTCACCGTTACATGCATGCCTTATGTTATATATTGTTCAATCTTTTCCTGATACATAAGGCCATGCGAATTGGCTTCGTATGTGAAAGGTTAGGGTTCTCATCGACCTAGAATAGGTAATTTTTTCCCAGGCATAAAAACACATTTTTATTAAAGTGTGAAACATAAAGCATGCAATTGTTGTGTTGCAGATATCGTGGAATAGTATAGCAAATGGTTTTAATGAAACTGTCCCTAAACTTCTCAAAACATTTTCTTAGTATATTAACATCTTGGGCACAATACTTTTCACATTCTTCAAAAACATCGTATTCTTTATTTTCAAAACTATTGTAATACTCTTCAAATTCTAGCTTTTCATTTGTCGACATTTTTTCTACTTCAAAGAATTTCTTGTCTGGAATAAGTCCTTTATAATTCAAGGTATCTTCATTTAAAAATGTATAGGGAAAGAAACCCTTGGAATTGTCTTTTTCACTGACACCCATGCATTTAGGCATGCTTTTCAGTGCACATGGTGTAAATAATAATGTATCCCTGAAGACTATGTTTCCATTCGTCCCCATTGATATGATTTTATTGCCTCTTTTTATAGGATTGCTGCTGATTAGCATCTGAACTTTTGGTGTGAGGTCAATAATGCTGCGGATACGAACTGGTGATCGAAATTCTACCACATTATGCTGCAGCAAAATTTAAACTTTTTGATTTAAGATCTTTTTACTTGAAAAGTTCCATTAGAAATAACTGAAAATTTCCTACAGTCCTTTTTCGTCTCTAATTTAAATGTTTCTTGTTCTCTTGACCGCAATGTGAACTTCTTTGCTCACCTTCCTTATTGTGCATACATCACAGTATCATTCCTTGGTACCAGTAATAAGGGATTCAATTTATTATTTTCTTTCTCCCTATTATCATTCATAAACCTTTATCTTCCTAGTTAATGTCTCGATAGCATAGTAACAGTATGAACCACCACCGGCATCAGTATCTTTCTTATCATCTTCTTTCTTACTTTATCTTTTTCTTCATGCTAACATATATGGTATTCGTCTTCTTTAGGCTCGTATTTTTCTTTACATATAGTACAAAAGGCTTTTGTGCAGTCGTGTTTGAAACTACCGTAGCGATCAGCCTTTATTTGCTCAAGGCAGAGTGTACAAATCTTAATTTTCTTGCACGTATTATATCCTGATGTTTTTTAAACAGAAATGCTCTATAAAATTCACCGATTACATTCACGACATCTCATGGAAATATGAACATCGTGATCAAAAAGACTCGACACTTATCGTATAGACACTGTCTACAACCATAATGTTCACAGTCTAATTTATGTGCTATTATTATTACTGTTGATGAAAGTGTAACAATAAGGCAAAGATACCATTCAATATACGCCTTTGCTTTTTTCGGTATTCTCCAAAACATAACTTTAACTTGTCTTCTGTTATAGCATAGTAATGATTTACTCCATCATGGCCTATAATGTATAAAGGGTCATTTCTGTTCTCGTTAGATGGATTATAAAGTATTTTTACTCCATTACCTTCAGGACCAAATACGACTATACGGCATTTTTCGATATTCTCGATTTTTTCAAAGTCAGTTACTATGAAAGAATCTGTATATTCCATACCACATTTTTTAGCTAATGCTTCTGCCTCTTTCTCAATTGTATACGAATGAATACCTCTGGACTCTACACATTCACGAGCTATTTTCCTAAACAGAACAACAGCTTTGAAAGCACAACCTACAGCTCCTTTCTCTAGATGAACTTTACTAATGTAACGATGTTTTGAAACTAAGATTTTGTGGCTCGAATGTGCATCGGTTTTACAGTAATCACCTTTTCCTTTAGCTATCTCATGAACACGGTAGCTACTACTTTGAATTTGTAAAGGTAGCTGTTGCTCGCCTGATTGAATCGAACTCTTACCAAACTGTCTCATCACCTCTTCACTGCAATATTGGCTTAATATATCCCTGTAACTGATGTTTACATAGTATTTCTCAGGTGACTGATCATCGCCAAAAGTGAAATTGATTCCAACCCTCATACGTGTACTATCATAGTCTAAGTCTTTTAATATAACATCAACAACTTCACTGACAACCATTTCGAACGATGCTTCAAGATCTCTGTCCATGGAAAAAGTTTTATCAATAACTTTACTTCATATGTATGACGTTCCATCGACTTTTTAAGTTTCTCTACAGAGATGTGGTTATGTCCGTTATAGTGTCTCCTCTTCTTATTAGAGGATTCAATCTCGAAGGACTAGTCTGAATGAATAGTCAGTATTATTATTAATGATACAGTAAACAAGAAAATCATGTTGCTTGGCAATTAGGCACATATACCAATAATATATTAGTTTAACATGTATTTCTCATTCATATATTGAAATATAGTTATCTACACAACAACAACGAACAAACCATTACCATTTAACGACGCGTTGGATAACGATACGATGAACGCTTTTTACTCAAATGTATGGATGTATATTCAACACGTTTCTGGAAAAGAATCACTTTTTTTTAGACATATGTATAAATCATTTACCTTCTATTCTTTAATTGATAATGTATTAATTACCTTACGTTGCTAATTATTTTTAAATGAGAAAATATATATATTAAAGAAAAAAAAATCTTACCTAGCTGAATAAGTATTGATTTGAAAAATCCTCATGTGTAGATATAAAAAAAACTTGGTTAATGATACAACAGGATCCAAGAAGGTGTCTTAAAGTGTTGATCGTAAGAGCTCTTTATTATGAATGCCCCATCGAGTAGTACGCCGCTTTATATATAACCTCAAGCCTCCCAAATCGTATACAGTGTGCAAAATGCACTTCGTATGATGCACTGTTGCCAACCTACCAGTTTTTTAAAAGCTATAACAAGTATGCCATCACTTCTATGCAAGTGAGACTATAGCATAAAATCATTGTCATGTTCAGTTGAGATTTTCTGAAAAGGGGGCGGATTTAAAAGAGATAAGCTAAAAAATTTTAGGTTACTTATTGCGTTAATGTTTTGTAGATGTGTGTGTCGTGTGTGTATGTGTGTGTGTGTGTGTGTGTTGTTGTGTGTGTGTGTGTGGTGTGTGTGGGTTGTGTGTGTGTGTATGGCATGTTAGGTTTGTTATGCTCATATACTATACTATATATAATATATATATATATATATTATAATATATTATATATATATATATATATATATATATATATATATAATTATATCTATATATATATTATAATATATATATATAGTTGATTTAATAATAAGAATAATAATAAAAATTAATAAAAATAATAATAATAAAATAATAATAATATTAATAATAATAATAATAATAATAATAATAATATAATAATAATAATAATAATAATAATAATAAATAATAATAATAAATAATTAATAATAAACCTACTGTTGTAAGATAAAAACAGATAGTTTTAAGTAAGGACAAAATATAAAATCTGGCATTACCCTTCATCATGGTCAAAAATAATAAGATTAATGAGTCATTTCCTCGAACTGTTCATTGGCTGACCGTGACTGGATTAGCAAATCACAGTTCTTGATTGGTTATGCCCCTTGAGCGTACTAAAATTGCGTATTGTTTAGGTGTAGGGTAGAGAGCAATTTACATACCAATGTTTTAGTTGTGAACCTGCAGGCTAAGTGATCGCACGCGTTTGATGTTGTGAAGATCAATGTGGATAATAATAAATAAATTAATAATAATAATAAATAATGAATAATAGAAAATAATATATAATAATTATAATAATAATATAATTAATAATAATAAAATAATAATAATAATAATAATAATAATAATAATAATAATAAATAATAATATAATAATAATAATAATAATAATAATATTTTGTGCGGTTGTGTATAGTAAAGATTGAGATTGCTATGCCGACTTCTGCTGGTAAGTTGAAACTTCTAATTTTAGTTACCTTGTTAATGAATGCTGTATGTCAGTTAGGTTAGGAATGAGAGTATATTTTTGTTAGATTTTGAATATTATAAATTAGATGAAGGAGAACATTAGGATTTTAGGATTATGTTTGAAAATATTTGTGAAAAGATCAATTCAACTTGAACGATTTGATATATTTAACTACAACAGCAACAACAACAACAACAATGTCGACACCACCAACAACAACAAACAACAACAACAACAACAACAACAACAACAACAACAACAACAACAACAACAACAACAACAACAACAACAACAACAACAACAACAACATTTCAACAACAACAACATTTCACAACAACAACAACATCAACAACTGCAACAAATGCAACAACAAATCAACAACACCACAACAACAACTGCACAAAGATTTATTTTATGTTATGTTTATACAAAAGATGACTTATAATATGACTTGAATCAATAGATCAATAGTCAATAGATCAATAGACTTGGGAAGGTTAGAGTGGTAGAGTGGGTGAGGTTTTGATTAACTGAATCTTTCACTGATTTACTTGCTTTAGGGTATGTAAAAAAGCAAATTTTTTAAGTTATAAACATAAAAAGAATTAAAATTTTTTAGTAAAAACAAAATGTTTAAAGAAAACAAAACAAAATAAATAAAAGTTTTTGTTGTTATACAAATCGAAATGGAACTTGAATCAATAGATCAAAGATCAATAAGAAAATCAATAGATCAATAGATCATGGAGGTAGGAAGGGTGGGGTGGGTTATTTGATTAACTGATTTACTGATTTACTGCTTAAGGTATGTAAAAATGGCAAATTTTTTAAGTTATAAAATAAAAAGCATAAAATGTTTTAGTAAAAACAAAATGTTTAAAGAAAACAAAACAAAATAAATAAAAGTATGAAAAATAAAGTTAGAAAAATAAATTTAAATAAAAAAATTTTAAAAATTAAAATAAAAAAATTAAACATAAAGTATAAATGTAAAAATAAAAATAAAAAAAAAGTTAGAAAAAATAAATTGAATAAAAAACAAAAAAAAAAAAAAAAAATTAAAATAAAAAAAAATAAAACACAAAAAAAAAAAAATAAAAAAAAAAAAAAAAAAAAAAAAAAGTTAAAAAAAAAAATTGAATAAAAAAAAAAAAAAAAAATTAAAATAAAAAAAAATTAAACACAAAGTATAAATGTAAAAATAAAACTTATAAAAAAAAGTTAGAAAAATAAATTGAATTAAAACAAAAAATTAAACATAAAGTTTAAATGTAAAATAAAACTTATAAAAAATAAAGTCAGAAAAATAAATTGAATAAAAAACAAACAAAAAAAAATTATATTAGGTAACGTTTATAAAGAAAATGAGAGTTGAAAATATATATGTCAGTCTTTCAACATTTAGAAAAACGGTTTATCTTTGCAAGATGCAATGCAATTGACGACATGTACATGTTAGAACAGAAGCACTTATGTGCTATTGTATTATTAAACGAATGTTTAATAACTCGGCTCCGCACCGGCTCCAGCACCGGTGCCGGTACCAACTCTGTCTCCTTCTCAGACTCTTTCCTTCATCCTTCCTTCTTCCTTCTTCCTTTCTTCTTCTGTTTTGCATTCCATGCATTTTTTTCAGTCGGGACCCCCCTCCGTTGGGGGTCCCAGACACCCTTTACGGACTTATAACCGTTATTTTCGAGATCTACAACCTTAAAATATATTTTGGATGTAAATATGGGACTAAAAGAATATTTATTAACTCAGCACCGCACCGGCTCCAGCACCGTGCCGATTGCCGACTGCCGACTCCTCTGACTCAGACTCTTTCTCCAACTCTTTTCCCTTCTCTGACATCCTCCTTTCCATCCTTTCCTCCTTTTCAGCCATCTCCTTTCTTCTTCCTTGTTTTGGCATTCCATGCATTTCTTCTTTTTTCAAGAGGACCCCCTCCGGGGGGTTCTCCCGGAACCCCGAATCGAATCCGACTCAGAAAACCTCTCTCGCAACTTCCGGCTCCTGCGTACCCAGCCTCCAAAATTTCAGCCTTTCTACGAGTCATTTAAAGTTTTAGGGGCTGCACCCCCCCCCTTACGGAGGATGCAGGGGTACGTAAGCCTGTTGCGGTGCGGGGCCATATACGGTTATAATATATATATATATATTTATTTATTTATTTATTGATTTTTTATTATTTATTTATTTTTTATTAATTAATTAATTAATTAATTAATTAATTAATTAATTAATTTATTTATTTATTTTTTTTTTTCGAAAAAAAACCTGCGCGTTTTTTGTTCGTCGATAAAAAGGGAGAGAGAAAATTACACGTGCATAACTCCCCCTCGGTGATTAACTCCCCCCACGTGATTACTCCCGACGATATCGAACGTTTCGCGGTTAGGCTTATTTGACCTCCACATATCCTTGTGTAACACTTATATATATATATATATATATATATATTATATAAATATATATATATATATATAATAAACTATAATATATATTATATAATAATATATATATATATATATATATATATATATTATATATATATATATTATAAATAGTATATATATATATATATATATATATATATATATAATATATATATATATATATATATATATAGTATATATATATAATATATATATATATATATATATAAATATATATATATATATATATATATATATATATATATATCTGAAACGGCTGTAATTGGTCGAGAGAATGAATACGTTATGCCAGAGATCCAATCAGAGATCAAAATACCTCTGACGTCATTAAGCCCCGACCCTTTTTGATTTTGTTATTTTGTGTAACAAAATAATTTATTCACATACACACGCACAACCTACACGCACACACACCACGCACACGCATACTATATATAAATATATATATATATAATATAATATATATTATATTATATATATATATATATATATATATATATATATATATATATATATATATATATTATTATATATATATTATATATATAATATAATATATATATATATATATATATATATCCACAAACCAATGGGGTCTATGAAGAAGTCTTATAAACCCCACTTAATCCCCACTATTTAGGGGATTTAAAGCCATCGTAATCCCCTGAATCTTGCTACCCCACCTGTTACGCCCCTCCAAGGGAGTGCTCTGCCCACCAAGTAGGAAATGACCGTAGATAGACGAAAAATAAGATGCCAACTTGGTACGGAGTAAGAAATGAACTTAGAGAAGATGAAGGAGCCTGAGTTTACTCATGTGCCGGAACTGAAGTCGGAGCCGGAACCAGCCGTAAAAATGAAGAAATTCATGGAATTCATAAGAGAGAAAGGACGGAAGATGATTCCAAAGGAATCAGAAATTGGAAGGTTCTCACATGAGAAGGGGACCGAACCCCAAAATGGGTTTCACCCTTAAAATCATATTTTAATGGTGAATGCAGCTATTACTTACACAGAAGATCACTATGACAATCACCAAACGGTATGCAAAATATGAAACTTACATCAAAGAGCTTATTAATTATGTGGCCGCTATTAATTGATGATTTCTTACATCTCCACTATAGCAATTGCAAAATATGAAACTTAGTACAACGAGCTTATTACTTACGCGGCCCCTCTCTAACTATTCGCAGTTCTATCTATCTTTCATAATACATTGTCTAGCATAAAGTAACCAAACCTACCCTGGCTTAACATTCCAACCTAACATTGTCTAACGTATCCTGGCTCAACACACTGACTTGGCTCATATAACTTAGTAATTACAGAATCTCTCTCTCTCTCTCTCTCTCTCTCTCTCTCTCTCTCTCTCTCTCTCTCTCTCTCTCTCTCTCTCTCTCTCTCTCTCTCTCTCTCTCTCTTACCTGACGCAACTAAATTTTCTTTCTCTCTCTCTCTCTTACTGACGCAACTAAATTTTCTTTATTTTCACTAGGCACATCTAAACTAACGTCACCTGATGCGGCTAAACATGACCGGATTTCTTATTATGCATATGACTGTTTCGACTCTAGCATGTGCCGACATTTCCTTCTACAAGTGACTCTTGTTCATCTATATGGTGTATATAGACTATTTCATTTGCATGACGAAACGTTTATTTATTTTGTCCAAAAATTTAATTTTTAACAAAACATCCTCACTCACCAGAAGTTAAATCACAACTATAATTTCCTAGCGTTATTATATCCATTTTTAATTTTATATATTTTCGTATCGCTAATATATTCATTTTTTATTATTGCATTCATTCGTAAATCATTATCAAACCACAATCTAATAATGATTCAAGCGTAAAGGTAAAAATAAATGTTGTAGTATTATTCTTTAGGGAACGTGGATGGCTTAGTGGATAAGGCTCCCGGTTACTGTTAACTCAGCAACGCGGAGTTCCAGTGTTCGAATCCCGCTGATGGAGAGTAAAATCTCCTTTGACTCATGAAATGAGTCAAAGGAGATTTTTACTCTCCATCAGCTGGATTCGAACACTGGACTCCGCGTCTCTGAGTTAACAGTAACCGGGAGCTCTATCCACTAGGCCATCCACGTTCCCTAAAAAGAACGCTTTAAGTCTAGCTTATAAAGCCCCGTGATATAGCCTTAACATCGGCATCACTTAATTCACATTTGTAGCAAAGCACACCACATTAACATCTGAGTGTGACGAAGCTAGAATTAATAGAGAATAGCTCACATTCTCTCGCTCCAACCCAGTCTCGAACCTGGGTCCCCTCGCTTGCTAGACGAATGCTCTACCGCTGAGCTAAAATATTAAAATTTGGTTCATAGTCTTTGTTTGTCCTGTAGGTCCTAAAGGGTTATAAATTTACCTTGCCGTTTCTATAGCCGCCCAAGACTTATAACACATTAGTACTTCAATCCAATGTTATAATTTTCGGACATCGTGTGTGTGTGTGTGTGTGTGTGTGTGTGTGTGTGTGTGTGTGTGTGTGTGTGTGTGTGTGTGTGTGTGTGTGTGTGTGTGTGTGTGTGTGTGTGTGTGTGTGTGTGTGTGTTGTGTGTGTGTGTGTGGTGTGTGGTGTGTGTGTGTGTGTGTGTGTGTGTGTGTGTGTGTGTGTTGTGTGTGTGTTGTGTGTGTGTGTTGTGGTGTGTGTGTGTGTTGTGTGTGTAGTGTACCTTTCCCGTCAAAATTTCAAGCCAGAAAATAAAAACATATTTAAATTGCTTTGTATTTAGCAAAATATATTTTTAAAGTCATATATATGTTTACTATTTATCGTGGTAAAATTTTTTTTAAGGAAAATGACTAATATTCTGTTTTTAAAATATTCTGGATTACTAATCTGCTCGAAAACGTCATAAATAGTGCATGAATTTATTTTCAATTCTAAAAAGGCATATCAGAAATTGCCCGACAATATTCCTACCTATCTGACTTACTGGAAATATATATACTGTGCTTTTATTGCGATAAAGAAGAGTATAACTACACTATGGTATAACCATAGTGTATTTATATTTTTATATAGGGTAAATTTTGGGTATCATCATATCATAGTGTATTAACCCATTAGCGGCCAATGTCCCTTGAATGGGACGCAAATTCAAGCCTAAATAAATTCAATTTTTTTTTTCATTAATTATTAATTTACTTTCAGGGTCTTATTATTAGTGTATCTAAATATATATCATGTAAAAAGTCTCACATATTGCGTACTCTTGTAATTATGTGGGTAAGAAGTTGCCAGATTTTCATTACTGTCAGAGTGTGAAACATCTTTCCTCATAGTCCTTTGTTGGTAATGATCCAGCAAGGTTGTGTGCCTTTTTCGTACTTGTCAGTGACCAAGCTTTATGATAAAATCCGACACTTATCTATATTTTTTTTCTATACTATAATTTTTAAACGTGCCATTTTCCGTGATGTATTATTCGAACCTTTTCATATCATCATTTGTTTTGGGCCCCTTTCCGCCGAGAAGAACACTGGGAGCGTAGTTTTATATATATTATATATATATATATATATATATATCATATATATTATATATATATATATATAATATATATATATATATATATATATATATATATATATATATATATATATAGTTATACGTATATATATAATATATTTATATAGTATATTTGCGAGTTTCCAATATGTCTTATGTTCTGATTGAACAAAAACAAATTTAGACTGACCAGTTATAGAATGCTTGAAGCTTGATTATATATATACTATATTATAATATATAATATATATAATATATATATATAGTATATATAGATATAATATATATAATATATATATATAATATATATTATATATATATTACTATATATATAATATTATATAAATTCTATTATATATATAAATATATATATAGTATATATTATTATTAATATATAATATATATATAGATATATATAATATTATTATATATATTATATATATATATATATAGAGAGTATATAATTATATATATATATTATTTATATATAATATATTTATATATATTATATCATATAATATATATATACTAATATATTATAATATATATTATATATATATATATACATATTATATATATATATATAATATATATATATATATATATATATATATATAATATTTCCAATATGTCATATGTTCTGATTGAACAAAAACAAATTTTATTGCAGTATAATTTTATCGAAGATGTATCGTCGCCTTCAGCTTGTAACATCATCTGAGGTTGAAGCGGAATTGAGACTAATGGAAGAGGAGGGATTCGAAGATGTCGAAGTTTCCATAATTCTGAACTGATGGACGAAGAAAACATAGACGAAAATGACCTGGACTCCTGTAATATAGATGATGTCGCAGGAACTTTAGAAATTGGTGGATTTGAAAGAGTCTACAGAAATATACTAGCCATCGACTTCAAAACCCACAAAACGCAGAAGAGTAGATTCACAGCAGCTTCCGAAGTGGAGAAAGAAGGATCCAGATTATAAGTCAGAGTTGACTGTGTCATCTAAGAGAAATTTCGAAACGCTGGGAAGATTACAAGGAAAAACAATTGTAAAAACTTTCGAGGAATATTTCGACGAAGATTTGTTGCAATTGATTATATATCAAAGTATGGTGTATGCAAGACAAAAAAAATGATCTCACCTTCTCCTTGACCATGAATGAGTTGAAAATATTTCTTGGTGTACTAATACTTAGCGGTTATTACAGACTCCCGCAACAAAAAATGTATTGGGAACAATCTCCTGATGCGGGTTTACCTATAGTATACAACTCCATATCAAAAAATAGATTCAAAGAAATAAAAAAATATCTTCATTTGAGTGATAACTCCAAAATTGATAAAAATGATAAATTATTCAAGTTACGACTGTATCTAGACAAGCTGTCAGACAACTTCACAAAATTTGGGATCTTCGACTCTCATCTCTCAATAGATGAAATGATGATTCGTTACTATGGTTTGCATTCAATGAAAATGTATGTGAAAGGTAAACCTATAAAATTCGGGTTCAAAGTGTGGTGCCTTTGCAGTAGTAATGGTTACCTTTATAAGTTTTCTCCCTACGTAGGGAAAGAAAAACGAAACGACAGACCCACTTGGATTCAGAGTTATAACAAACCTTACCTCAATAATCCCAGACATTTTTTTTACTAGCATTGCCACTTTGAAGTCTCTCTCAGACAGAAACATAAAAGCAACTGGAACCATAAGGGAGAATCGAACGAAAAAATGCCCTGTGATTACCACTAAGGAAATGGAAAAGAATACGGAGAGAGGACATATCGACTACAGATTCGATGAGACCAATAAAATATTTATAACAAAATGGCACCACAATACACCGGTCTCTGTTTGCAACAAACTATAGCACAGCATACCCAATAACCAATGTTACACGTTATTCCAAAATACACAAAGGTTATCAGTGTGCCCATCCCGAAAGTAATTTCGGAATATAACAAGTCCATGGGAGGTGTGGACATGCTTGACAAGCAAGTATCGCTTTACAGAACCAGAACACGTATAAGGAGGAAATAAGTGGTGTTTCCCTATATTCACCCAATTTATGGACATTGCCATCGTGAACACATGGCGAATTTATAACATCGTAAACGAAGATATGAAAACGTACCTGCTGGATATCAGAAGGGAGGTAGCAACATGTTATCTCTCCAAAGGTTCTTTGAAAGGAAGATCTCAACGTGGGCCGCAAAGGCGTACTTGTCAGAAAGAAAGAAATATTATTAGATTGATTGGATAACCATTTTGGCTCAGTGCTAAGAATGACACAATCGTACAGATGCGCATCAGTGCAGTAAAAAACCTTTAGAGACTTTTGCGGTGAGATGTTATGTCCCTTACATGAAACTGTTTCATAGATTTTCATACAATAGGTAGACAG
>JABUQX010103455.1:0-12500 GCA_015478945.1 Trachelipus rathkii
TAATACCTTTTCCACACTAGGGATCCAGTCTAATGATTTCTCCTCCGTGGAATTTACGACTCACCATATTGAATTTTGTTTACCTCACCTACTTAATAGTGGCGATACTTTCATTTGTTTATACCTAAGGGATAATGTCGATCAGTGTGCATTTAGGTGCATTTGGATTTGCATTAGATCTATGTGCGTTTATTGGCTACTCTAGTGAAAAACTATTTACTAAACGCTGTGTTCTTACTATCATCTTTCTCCGTGGTATTCTGATTTCTTATGCCACACGGTTTGCTCTTTTCTTCATATTCATGGATACTTGACGCATTATATGACTTTTTTCATAAAGTGTAGTTCCGCCTTTGCATATTCATTTTTGAGTGGCCCTACTTGTCTACCTAATCAGATCAGTTTTTTGGTTTCAACTTAAATATATTATTTTCGTAAGGATTGTAGCTAATGAGAGTTGTCACGTAAGTTTATTCGAATAATTCTCCAGGGTTTAAAGTCGAGCTTTAGATATATTGCACATTAATTGAGGTTGGGTCTAACGATTGCACCGTCTTGCTAGTTTCTCTTATCATTTTTTTAGGTCAGGTGATAGTGGTTGCTTCTTTTTTTTTTCATCATCGTATACAGCTATTATAAGTTTTCCTATCATAACGGGTATGATTCTTTTGTTATTGTCTCAAATAATGTTCAGTTGTTTACGTCTGGGCTTTCTGCCGGTCAACGTAGCGTTACTTCTACTGCATTCTGGGTGTACCCGTCGCATGTTACTTACTCCATTATCCTTTACATGTTACATAAACTATTTCTTATTATTTACTCATATATAATCTAGGGTAAGGATTTATGGGTAACAGTGGGTTTCATTATAGGCAATCTTCCGGAGAGCATGCTAGGGATGCATTATCCTATTTACTAGGCACACTATTCACGGTGACACAAGCTATTTTCGCACGCCACCAGTGGTAGAGACACTAATTGCTATATAATCTATATCACGAGATTGAGCATTACCGTCGTCTTTTCAACCGAACACTCACTTAATACTCGAGAGTGATATTCCTTTAACAGGCTTGCTTAGGGCGTAGCTTGAGACTGCTGGTGGATTCGCGAGAGGGGGGGTACGTGCTCATAACCACCGGGGAAGGTCGGCCATTTGCGTCTCGGGCTTGGTTAACGGAACCCTGTTTCTTGCGTGATCAACCGCCCAAATAACGATTGTCACAAGAGAGTGGAAGGGTTCGTATGTACGTTTCATATCTTCTCGGAGTGGGTGGGGATATGTACCCACCGTTAGTCCAGTCACTGGTACAGGCGAGAAAGAACTCTCGCACTTTGAGAGGAGGGACTACGGCGTTATCTCCGAATTAAAGTGTTATCCATTTATATTTCCATTAAAAATAATTCAATTAGTGGATTCAAAAATGCTGTACTTGGGTTGGTTGTACATTTTGTACAATTTATTTTCATCACTTCGTACTACCTCACGGTAACACTCTCAAAACCATTTGGGATTTGATTTACTATATATATATTTATATATATATATATGTATTATATTCTATAATTTGTGCCAAACTTAGAATGCTGAGTATTTAAGACTAACATTTCATTACTAAGATTTAACAAGAATTGGGTTTGAGAAGGTTAACATTTAAATCATTATTTTTATCAAGGGCGGAAGTGATCCAACGGATTGGAGTCTGGCTGTAGTATCATTTTAAAACGGTATATATATAAATGTGACTCACACAATCACAATTTTCCTTGCATGTCTTCTTAAGTAAACATGTATCTGTCGTAGGTACTCTATTTACTTCATACTATACTATTTGTATATATAGGTATGTGGTATCTTTATTTATATACTGTGTCGATTTAATCTCAGAAACAACAATTCACTCAGAGAGAACATCATCACTCTAAAAATTCACGTGCTGGCTTGGTATCACGAGATAATCCCAAGATAACCAATGGTATGTATGGGTTAAAAATATTACCTATTATAACAGGGGCTTTCTATCCTGTTTTAAGTAAGAATTCTCAAATCTTCTTATATGGGTGTCGTTCTCAGTTGATCAACGGAAATATATATTTATTGAGTCATTCTATTCGTTGGATCATTAGATATGTCCTTTCCTAATTCTCCGACATTTTACTCCTTTTTGTTTCAGAACACCTATGTCTATTTCCTTTTTCAAATCTCTTAAATCTCTTTGACTCATTTTTTATATATATATATATCACTGATTCCATATGTCTCCTTATTACCCCACTAAACCAAGGTATATCTCTTATCTACCCTTATTCTCATGAGACCCATATCCACGGATGTTGCAGAGTGGTATATTAATATTACTTATTCACTATAAACATGATACTGTTCTCAACAATATACATGGTACTTCTATCTCTATACTCACACTTGTCTTGACAATATATCCTTTCTTTTATCCCAGTACAAACTCCCCACTTATTAGACTAGACATCTCTCCTCATTAACAGTATATGTCTTATAACATAACCAGTATCAATTTACAAAGGCCTCAAGATAATATTAATATGATGTCGATGTTTATTCTCTATTCTTTATTCGTAATTCTTGCAATTAATGAGTATACTTCCATTAATTGTAATTTACACTTATGCTCGCCCGTTCCGTTACTCATCAAACATATACGACACTTCATCCCTTGTCAATAGCTCTCCGATATAGTATTGCTCTTGTGATATCTTATTAATCTCTATAGTATTATTGCAGAGTGTTTCTTGCTCTATTTCGCCACAAACCTACTTATCTGCCATATTACCGTCACTGATGTGATAACACACTCGCATAGTGCGATAGAATTGTATAATGATAACTTTCTTGAATCGCTGCTCAAATATTGCGGGACTTATCAAAAGCTTTGGCTGAATTATGGCATTTTTTGCCATACCGTACTCTGGATATGTAGGAATTATTTTTCCTCATATTTCAATAAAACCCTTTTACTCTTTATTTCTATTGATTTTTATGCACAACCTAGCACAATAGTATTATTTCTATTTTCTTTTTTTACTCTACTTACCGGTAATATATTTACATAAACTTGAGTCTTTATACGCTCTTTTGAAGTATCCTTTAAATGTGCATAGTCTCCTTTTTTCCGGGACATATATAGCTATATAAATAGTAAGTTGGTTTTCTGTTCATTATAATAGTAAGGTATTTAGCTTAGCTTATCAACTACTTATATAACTATTAGACAGCATCGTAATCTTTCACTCAAGAAATCACCACTGATCATATATATCCGTGAGAGTGCATCCACTAAATAATTCTTTAAAGATTATGTGACGATGACACATCATAATTCTCTCTAAATTCATTCGCTGGAGGCATTGGTGTATTATTATCCTCTGTGTCGGTTGAGTGTCAAAATTAATTTGACTCTTCTGTTCATCCTCTTCCCGTCTCAAATTCTTTTATATTTTGGAAAACTTTTTTATAATTAGCTATTTATTTTAATTGGTGAAGTGCATCTTTATTCTGCGGGATTCATTTTTCCCAATCTTCCTTCCCATACGCTTTCTTATATAGGAATATTGTTCATCCAAAACAAAATAAATAAGTTTATATTCTTGTTCCTTTCTGATTGTTCGTTTCGTCACAACTCAGTTAATACCTGGAGGACTTCTTGTATAGATTTTATCTTACAACTCACACAATATAATACCCATTATACTCATGTTGGCTTAGTCACAAATTTTGAACTCTCCTTTCATCGCACATCTCTAAACCTCACTATAGTAATTATCTTACTAGCTGGATATTCTATTCTTTATTCACTGACCGCACGCACATGTATAAATCTGGGCTCATAAGCAATTCTTAACGTTGAATTAGATTTTCTCATTCTATATATACTTCCACCTCTCAAGTCTTCATTCATTTCCTCATCCTAGTATTCACCTCTCTACCTAGAGTGGCATGTTCGAGTATTTAGTGTGGATTGTATCTTTTCAATATTCTATTTTTTTATTCTTTTTCCCTCAATCCCTTTTAATATCCTCCAGTAACTTCGTAGTCACTCCTGTTTATTAACGCTCAGTGGACAAATCATATGGGAAACAAGTTAATCTTACATCTCATGACCTTTGATGGTAGTAGATGAGAACTGTACACGTAGAGAGTGTCTCTCATGCTATGATTATATATCATACCAGTTTGGAGAAACCGTCCTCCATCTCGACCCTAAATACGTGAATGTTTCAGTATCAACTGCGTTGGTTATTAATGGTTATTTAATTGAAAAACCTGAAATAGATCTTTCAGACCTTTTATTAGCACAATTACGTATAATGTCATCATATTTTAAATTAATATCTCATTTAAACTCTCTTTCTGCTTCCTTTTCTGAATATGAAGCCACTGGTTAACAGAAGGTCAATGTTCCTTACTAAATGTTTTGTGGCATGGTTTCCTTTTTCCATAACTTCCTATTAGTCTTTTATATAAAAGGTCTCTTAAATAAATTGGTCAAGAATATTTTGTAATTATAAATGAAAACTTGAAACGGTATTATTGCAATAATGTTCATTAACTCTTTAGGACGACTCGAAATATGTATAGTTACCTTAATCAGTTTCCTGATCGTTAAGAATATTGAATCTTTTTATAAATAAAGATAGATAGGGCTTAGTGTACTTTTATATTTACATTTTTTAAACTCTTAGTTTTATATAAACACTTAATTATTAAGTTAAAGAATCATCCATGCATGTTCTGTGATGACATTATATATTTTCAAATTATATTTGTTGTGGAGAGCAACATTTAATGAGAATTCAGTATAAAAAGGGGAAACTAGGGGGAGTAAGGAGTGTATTTATGCTATTCTGGGAGAGGTTGTAGATCTCTCTTATGAGGTAGTAGTTGTGTAACGTACGAGGTGATTTGAATTGTGCTCACTCTGTAGGCGGCGCGGAGGTTGTTAAGTGCCGGTGATTCTACAGGGTGGAGGAATCTATGGCAGCTTTATCGAGGCCATAAGCGACTCGCTGTCGTTTTTGTTTGCTGCCATACGTTACTCTAAGACTTTATGTCGCATATTCTGTGAAGAACATATGTTAACAGTTCCTGTTTACGCTTCTATTATATATATACATCGTGTTGTATCTTGTCTTTATACATATCTCTGGCTGGAAGGTACTTGAATAGGAAGAGGAGCTAAACTTGGATAGAGGGAAAAACGTGTGCCTTCTCTCCATGTTCACCTATATCACACGTGGGATTAGGCTGAGTGACTTATTCATATATTATTGTGATAGATATATTGTTATTTGTGTATGGTATGGTATATCTTGTGAGTCTATTTATATATTATTAAATATAAATATCTTATATATAAAAATATACCTAGTTATATGGTATATTTTATATATGAATATATATATAGAGTGAGAAAATGTAATTAGAATTAGTGTCCTCACAGCGAGCTAGACTAATATATATTATATATATATTATATTATTATCTATATAATATATTATAATTACATCAGATAGATTAAAGTATTAATTAAAATATGCTTTATTATCAAAACTAATGATGTTGTTTAGAGACAATCTTTCTAATAGAGAAAATTACTAAGACGCAATTATTTTGGAGGATTATAATATGGTTTAAATAAAATTTAATCCCGTTCTTGTCCCCACCCCCTCTCATGTTCCCTTCGGGGGCACCCCCTTAGATTAGAAATCAATGAACCTGTAAAACATGGAATGACATCTTTTTTTTCAATAAAAATTTCATAATTTTATTATTATTATTATTATTATTATTATTATTATTATTATTATTATTATTATTATTATTATTATTATTAATTATTATTATTATTATTATTAAAATTATTATATAATTATAAATTTTAATTATAATATTTTTTTATTATTATTATTATTATTATTATAATTATTATTATTATTATTATTATTATTATTATTATTATTATTATTATTATTATTATTATTATTATTATTATTATTATTATTATCATGGAAATGAATAAAAAAAAGTAGATAAAATAGTAATGCTACATGCTTACGTTAATACATGGAAGTCCATTTAAAATACGAATGCATACGTACACACCTATTTCGCTCATAGATGTATACAACATAGGCATATATATATTTAACTGAAATAGAACTATGAAAAATCGTGCACCTAAAAATGAAAAAAAATTAATTAAACGTATTCACATAAAATTACAAAATTATTTTTCAATATTTTTCTCTTTTTTTTATCTAATTATCTAAATTACTCCTAATCTTCTCCTCTCTCTCTCTCTCTTCTCTCTCTCTCTCTCTCTCCTCTCTCTTCTCTCTTTCCTCTCATTCTCTTTCTTCTCTCTCTCTCTCTCTCTCTCTATCATTTCTTTCTCTCTTTCTCAAACTAGCTCTCTCTCTCTCTCATTCTTTTTCTCTCTTTCTTTCAACTCCTCTCTCTTCATCTCTCATGTTCTCTCTCTCTTCTCTCTCTCTCTCTATATAATATATATATATATATATATATATAATTATATATATATATATATATATAATATATAATAGAAATATATATATATATATATATAATATAATTATATATATATAGTAATAATATATAATATATATAATATATCTATATAATATTATATATATATTGTATTTTGTTCATGGGTGCATTTTTTTTATTTAGCTTAAAAAATATGCGAAAAGTTTGCCAAGAAGAGCCTAATTTATACCAAACAATCTCAGATACAAGTGTTATTTTAGCAGTTTTTTAGGAAAGTAGGATGCGAATATTTTTGGTTAAAGATAGTCTTGTATGGGGGTTTATAGTCTTTTCTACAAATTTATATTGGGGTTTATGGTTGGTTTTTATTTTGGCATTGGTTGGTTTTATTTTTACAAATTTATAATGGGGTTTAAGGTTGGTTTTAATTTGGTAATGGTTGGTACTTGGTTTTATTTTTACAAATTTATTTTGGGGTTTAAGGTTGGTTTTATTTTTACAAATTTTTATTGGATATTGGTTTAAGGTTGGTTTTATTTTTACAAATTTATATTGGGGTTTAAGGTTGGTTTTTATTTTGGTATTGGTTTACATCATAGTTCATGTTTTAAAAAAATATATATTAATTTTCTGAAAAAATTGACGTTATTATGGCTATTATATTTAATTTTCCTTTTAATTTTTCTAAAGATATTTAAAATTCAATGTTATTAAATAAACAATACATTATCCTCTTCCGTTAGACCTTTTGCCTTTAACTCCAATTTAGACTATTCCTTCTCCACCTCTTTCCAACATATTTATATCAAACATGTTTATTTCTGCAAGGATTTGAATTCTGTTCTCTCTGAGCAAGTAATTTTGGGTACTAGCCCCTATGGTCGACAGAAAAATGGATCTACAAGAAAAAGGGTCGACACAACATCAAAAAAATTTCCTGTACAGCCCTCCGCAGGCGTTAGGTTAGGTTAGGTTAGGTTAGGTTAGGTTAGGTTAGGTTTTGTTAGGTTAAGTTAAGTTAAGTTAAGTTAAGTTAAGTTAAGTTAAGTTAAGTTAAGTTAAGTTAAGTTAAGTTAAGTTAAGTTAAGTTAAGTTAAGTTAAGTTAAGTTAAGTTAAGTTAGTAAGTTAAGTTAAGTTATTAAGTTAAGTTAAGTTAAGTAAGTTAAGTTAAGTTAAGTTAAGTTAGGTTAGGTTAGGTTAGGTTAGTAGGTTAGGTTAGGTTAGGTTAGGTTAAGTTAAGTTTTTATTAGATTCGTTAAACTCTAAATAATCATTTTTTTTAATTTTTTTTTTATAAATGTCAATCCATTTTCCTTTCGACCATTTAAGTATAGGTCCGTAATTTTAAGAAGGATAACGATCCTGAAGCCATTCTTTCGTTGTTCTTAAAACATGTGCTTCCCTCTTATGTATTATATCCTTCTTTCTGTACCATCTGTCTAATTTCCATTCTTGTCAATCTAGCACCTGTTGTAAATGCTCCACCGTTCATCCATTAAATTTATAAAATATTTTGTGATATAACTTAAAAGCTTCTGGTTATGTTCTACTTACTATTTAGGTATATTTTATTTGTATCAATCAATCTATCTCTTTATCATCTAATTACTCTTTCTATTATTGCAAGCATCTTTCATTTAACTTCAAATATCCGATAATAAAAAGTGAAGACTTGTAGTAACTGACCTCTGATATTTCCCATTTCTCTAATTGGGACAGAAAAAGCATTGTTGTTTTTAATGATTCAAAAACTAGGTTTCTTCAATTATCTAGTTTCCACATAAGTTTAACATGAAAGAAAATACTAAAGGCAAACCTTTGCCTTTTCTTAAATTTTTTTTCGTAATCTTTTTCAGAAGGGTCACTTGTTTCCCTCACAAAAACAATCTGTAACGAGCTTAGGTATTCTGAGAAATCTTCAAAAATTTCTCCACAACACTTCAGTTGCTTGCTTACCATTGAGGTTTCATTCGTCATTGTATTGAATATGCATCACTCATCTTTGTGTGATAATCACTGTCACAGCTCTTCTTCTCAGCTCTTCCTCTCTCACTGACTATTTATTCCAATTAATTAGTTGATACTTCTCCCTTACCCAAGTCGTTCCTGTTCTTCTTCCATTATAAGAAGATTTCGCGTCGCTAGTCTTTCTACGTAATCTTCACTCTCATCCTTTCTTTACTCAGCTCCTTAACCCAAGACTTAACAGGTATGCTCATTCTTCAAATACTCTGCTGGTAAAAAGTAGAAATTCTTCCATCTTATTTTTCCTCTTCTTCATTTGATTTGCAAGTGTCGTGTGATGGAGCATGTCGGTTTTTTATTTGTCAAAGAAATTTGCTTTCTCCAACGCTGCTGGATTTTATTTAAGCCCTTAGTCTTTCCCACCAAGGGAGGATACGTATTATTACAATAGATTATTATTATTATTATTATTATTATTATTATTATTATTATTATTATATTATTATTATTATTATTATTATTATTATTATTATTATTATTATTATTATTATTATTATTTTATTATTATTATTATTATTAATTATTATTATTATTATTATTATTATTATTATTATTATTATTATTATTATTATTATTATTATTATTATTATTATTATTATATTATATTATTATTATTATTATTATTATTATTATTTATTATTATTATTATTATTATTATTATTATTATTATTATTATTATTATATTATTATTATTATTATTATTATTATTATTATTAATTTTATTATTATTATATTATTATTAAATGCCTGAAATATAATTACTGATGAAAACTTGAACAAAATTCTCAACATTGTGTTGGCTTCTTTTTGAAATGTTAAAAGGCGATTTCCTGCATACGAGTTTACAAAGACCAGAAAGAGGGAAAGAGACAAGGCTCAGAAAGGGACAAACAGACAGACTAGCACGAAGAGAGCTCGAGCAGTTCGTCTCTTTTATATAAATTCCCAGCATATTATTACAGAATATGCGAAAGAAAAACAGAAACGTTTAAATTTCTTCTTTTATCAAATTTATCAATTTTATTAAATACTTGATATATATATATATATATACTATATATATATATATATATATATATTAATATAATTATTATATTATATATATATATATATTATATATATATATATAATAGTAATATATAATATATATATATATATATGAGAGGGAAGCAGCGCTCTCGAAGCTATGAGATTACCCCCTTTGGACATTTATGGTGTGTTAAGGTATTCCTCCATAACACTCCAAGGCTCAAGGGTTCGCCACTCTTTGCCCTCATTTTACGCACCCTTGCTACACAGGAGTAAACTCCTCTCTTTGCATCTATCCGTACATCATAAGCACTATTACACATCACTTCATTCTAAAAGTTATTAAAATTAAGTCAAGAGGAGCGAATTTCAAAGATATCTCCTCACCCCCCATTCCCCTACCCCCTATAACCACTTGGGGGTTGACCGGTTCCGGTGGTGTTGTTAGTTATATAACTGAATTGCCGGCACGTTTCTTCTTCTTTATTAATTTATGCAATCTTCGCGGTTTTTTCTCTAATATCCACTTTGACGAACACCACCTCTCCACTTCCGTTGTTGAACACCACATCTCTTCTTCAAGACCTCATCCCTTATTCTTAACCGAAACAGGGGTGCTTGTGCTCCGTATTCCTCTGCATACCTCTATATCCTCCTGCTGTTTCTATCCTCAATTTTCCTTCAAAGGCGGATGTTGCACATATGTAGGCAAAGATGTAATCTGTTTGCATTTTTCTAATTTTTGAGTCTTTTGAATTTTTATTTCTATGACTTAAGGTCCATTGTCAATCTCCAAGTAAGTTAATCTGTTCTGTTTATTTATCACTTAACTCAGTTGACTATCCTAAGTTCTTTGGCTATCTAAACTCTTCTTCTTCTGGGAGAGGAGAAGAAGAATGTGTTCTCTCTTCTCCTCTCATCTTTTTCTTCTTCTTCTTCTGAGAGAGGAGAAGAAGAAAGAACACATTCTCTCTTCTTTTCCTCTCTCAGAAATCATCATTTTGGGTAATTTCAATGTTCACTACTCACCACTGTCAGTTGTTTTTCTTTAGTTCAAATGATACTGCTGGTGAACTTGACTACCATTTCTCTGTCCAGAATGAACTTTATTCAGTAGTTGGAACAGCTCCCTACTTGTGTCCCCGATAACCACGGAGATGAACCATATATTCTATATTCTTTCTTAACTTTCAACTCTTCTACTTATTCTGTAAAACTCTCCCCCCACCCACTGAGTCGCTCTGTATTATCTTCTATCTCTTCAAGTGTTCCGCGAATGAACTCGCCTACGGCGAGACGTATTGCATTTGGTGTGCATCTTGGTTAGGACTTGCTGTAGTACTTCTTTGATTTCCCTACGGATGACTCTGGTTCCTGTGGGGGAAGGGTCGCTCTTAATGTGCAGACGCATGCCGAGGTGGACTCTGCTTGCATGGAGGGGGGGGTACATTTACCTATTTCAACTAAAACTAACAAACTTTGGTTAGTTGCTGGCTTGATCTCCGCTATTTTGCCCAAGGGATTCTGCTTCAGGAAAATAACGCTTTTTAAATCTCGAAACTCAGGTCCTTTATATTTCATCCGCGAATCGTGCGAAATCTATTCTCCGGAGAAGGAAGAAGCAAGAAGAAGAAGAAGAAGAAGAAGAAGAAGAAGAAGAAGAAGAAGAAGAAGAAGAAGAAGAAGAAGAAGAAGAAGAAGAAGAAGAAGAAGAAGAAGAAGAAGAAGAAGAAGAGAAGAAGAAGAAGAAGAAGAAAGAAGAAGAAGAAGAAGAAGAGCAGAAGAAGAAGGAAGAAGAAAAGAAGAAGAAAGGAAGAAGAAGAAGAAGAAGAAGTGAAGAAATAAGAAAGAAGAAGAAGAGGAGAAGAAGAAGAAAGAAGAAGAACAACAAGCAGAAGACCGAGACCAAGAAGAAAACACATTTGGAGGAGGGTGAAAGATTTCGAAGCAGCGACGAAGAAAAAGAAGAAAGACAGAAGAAGAAAGCACTGAACGTACAGAACTACAGAACACGATAGCAAAGCTTTACAGTCCCTTCGATAGGCTAGTCTGAGGGAAGATAAAAAAAAAAAAAAAAAAAAAAAAAAAAAGCTATTTGCTTCGTAGAAAACTCAATAAGTTTACTGACTTCTCTTCCTAAAGCCCTCTCTTGATATTTTAAAAAATATGTTAATAAATATATATTATTAAATGAAGTCTATAAAGAAAGAAAAAGTAAAATTGCCCGAAAAAAACAATTTTTTAAATCAAAATTTATAGAAGAATTTGCTGAGTGAAATCGTTTCATAGCCAACATGATATTGTTTGGAAATGGGGAGAAATGGATTTTGGGGGACGGGTAGAAATCCTTTTTGGAAATGGGGGATTGGGTAATGTAAGTTGAAAGGAAAAGGACTCCTGGGGATAGTCCTACGTTTTAACGAATTAAAACTTAAGGTGGAGAAAATATGTTCCTTTTGAATTGGATTTTTATTTTTTATTGCTTTTATTTTTTTTTAAAAAGACAGTAATAATAATAAAAATATAATATAAAAAAAATAATATGAACTAGTTTATAATAATAAACTAATAATAATAATAATAATAATATATAATAATAATATAATCATATAAAAAAATAATAATAAGTAATATATATAATAATAATAATAATTATAATACTACTACTACTGATTTACTACTATACTCTTACTCTACTACTCCTTCCGAGCTGTCCCGGCTTCATGCAACCTAACTACTACTTATATATACTTACTACTACTTAATAATATATAATAATAATATATATAATAATAATAATTAGGATAGATAGATAATGGTAATGATAATGATAATGATAATGATATGATAATAATAATAATATAATATAATAATAATAGATGATGATAATGATAATCGATA
>JABUQX010103456.1:0-2500 GCA_015478945.1 Trachelipus rathkii
AAAGAAGGTATTAAAATACTATATACCTAATTTGCGCATATTAGTGTAATTTTGTTAGTCTAGCTATTTATCTCAACTGTCGTAAAGAGAATTAATTTGTAATAATAGTATAATTATTATATATATATATATGTAGACAAAAAGTGAAGTTCAGTATGTTTTAGATTAATAGTGTCTCTTATAGTACTATTATTATATTACTGAGAAGGCTCAGTGAGTATAATATATTAACACCGTTAATTACGTATTTGAGGATTTAGTACATCTATTTTTGTAGATATCAAATATATATATATAAGTGTTATGATGTTATATGTATATATAATAGGTATATTAATATAATATAAGAAATATATACAAGTATTATATAATCTCATGTGATTAGATTTGTATTTTTTATATGATTTTGCATATTCTACATGCAAATGCTGTTGTTGTATCTTAGTTGGCTTCTCTAAATGAGCATATCTATAGTGTACTCGTCCATACTATCAAATATAAGTGGCTTTGAATTTATATGTATTTTTATGATTATGATTATAGTAGTTAGGGGTGGTAAACTGAAGTATAATACTGATATTTGTAGAAATAATCACGATCGAATATATGTATGGCTAAAAGTTAACAAATCCAGAGGGAATAAAAACTATCGCTTTGGGAACTATTCAATTATTCATATGTATATAGTAAATGTTTTT
Organism: Trachelipus rathkii; assembly: GCA_015478945.1. Taxonomy (NCBI): domain Eukaryota; kingdom Metazoa; phylum Arthropoda; class Malacostraca; order Isopoda; family Trachelipodidae; genus Trachelipus; species Trachelipus rathkii. Next base: position 699 of record JABUQX010103456.1, read on the forward strand.
AGTTTAGCACTCATATAGATATACATATCATTATATATATGAAGGAAATAATACCTCAGTGAGAAATCTGGATATCCACTGCATAAAAACATAGGCTACAGATTATTTGTACTCTAAGAATGCTTAATAGAGATAATATTGTATTATTGAGAAGGTATATATATAGTACCATTTATATATTATGTGTATTTTTTGTAAATTAAATGTGCATGATAAGTAGATTTGCGAAAATATACTGGAGCTAAAGAAGATCCCACAAATATTGGTGAAGTGCAGCAAATAGATATTTAAACGGCCCTATACTACCCTACTCAACTATATATTCATATTATATTATATTGATATATGATCACTGTTTGCTATAGTGTAATCTGAAGAAGGAAATTTCTAATGGATATATGACTCAGTTATGGTTTGTGTGACGTAATATGGAACTTTTAGTGAACATCTGGTACACTTGACTTCAATCTAATATTAGTATACGTTATAACGAATAAAAGCCTAAATGTTCTTCAACGATCCATACAAAGTAGCCAAAAATATTCACTTTTAATTTAGGATACTATTCGTAAGTAACTCACTTATTCATACCAGGATGTGGTAACATTTGATGCATAATTATAATAAAATTATAATTTTGTGAGGATTATCCCATATGGCTTGGATATATAAAATTGGATACTAGGGAAAAATATAAGTATATATAGTGTATTACACGCCACCATATCTATGAGGTTGTCCTTAGTCACTACACAGGTAGATTAATATTAATAAACAAAGTAACGATCATAATATGTATATATATAGGTCTTGTAATTTATATCTTCATCTTTTATTTACTTGAGGGCGAGTCATTAATTATTGCGAGCTATTGCGGGCAAATCGACATCGTCAACTGATACCGAATGAATCCGGGAAAAGTGTCGGCCACCATATTGTCTGCTCTTGACTCCTCTTTGTATATATAACTTGCTATGTATGAATATATTTATTTCTTGTATTAATAGTTATAGAGATATGAAATGTCACTAGCTTAGTGTAACGATACCTATACTTTTGTTGCAAATAGGTAATTATATTATGGTATAAACTTAGGCAGGGTGCTTATATTCCACTGAAAATCATAAAAAGTAACTGTTTAGTTTTTAGCTATTCATCTGTATGTCATAAAGTATATTGTTCAGTGTTTCTGTTGCTGCGTCAATATGAAAAAAGTAATTGCTCAATGTGTTTAGAAATGGAAGGACAGTATACATAATTATCTGCCAATAATAATAGGTTTCTCGCTCAAAAGTACAGAATTCTTCTCTTTGGGTCTGTATAAACTTACTTGCTGAGAAGTACATAATTAGGACAGGTTTGAATAACTATTCATAATCATCTGGCTGACAATATGCTGCTCCGAAAATTGCAGCAATTTATAGAAACGAATGCAATCTTTAGGTCTAGTATAGTTAAGATTAATTTTGTAAGAAATTAGTGATAAAAATGGACATATTAGGTGAGACAAGTGGTTAAAGTGAGAATGGCAATGTTTAGATAATAATACTCTATATACTATAAATAAATAAAACAGAAATGTATTATCGTGCTTTATATCTGTTATTCCTAATATAATTATTTAGATTGAATGATTTACTCAATATTTTTAACGCAGTAAATCCTAAACCACGTGGGCTTATCGAAACTCTTCCAATATACTAAATAGAACACTCTGAGTATATAATCACTTTGAGCGTTTAATAAATCATGAGTAGCTACACAAGTATAATGGCACTCGTTTTCCATCAGAAATACTCAGT
>JABUQX010103456.1:17500-20000 GCA_015478945.1 Trachelipus rathkii
TTGGTGGCAAGATTGAGTCCATACACGAATATCTTGATCCATATGGGCCAAAAATAGCTCTGACACTTGGATGAGACATATTATGGAGATCTTGAAAAACTTGTTCACGATTCTGGTTTTGTTATAGAATTTAATGTTCTAAAATCACCACATGGGCGCCATTCACCTGGAGCCTTTTTTGGAACGAGATGAAGAGGTGACGACCAGGGGGTTTTAGAAGGTCGAATGATACCAGCTTTTAAAAGAGTATTCAGTTTTTGCAATTGTTAATTTATCTTCTGTAAGTCGACGAAATTTAGCATAAACAGGGGGAGCGTCACTTGTCTCTATACGATGAAAAATTTGAGATTTATATTCAGAATTTTGTAAGGGGTTGACAGGTGACGTAAGAGATGGAAAATTCTCCAAAAGTTGAGTGACTACAGGATGAGAAGGAAACGTATTAAAAATGGGAGATGGCACTGAACCATTTAGAATTCGAAGAGGAGCCTGAAGGTTCGTAGTGGAATCCAAAATGAGTTTCTGACCACAATCCAAAATTAAATTAAAATGATGAAAGAAATCCATACCGAGAAGGGGGGTTGCTATGTCTGCTACAAGAAAGGTTCATTGAAATTGACAAGAACAGCAGAATATGCTGCTAAGAGTTCTCTGTCGAAAGCTGAATATTTTCTTTGTTGGGTAGTCAATTTCGGGCTGTCGAAGGCGATGGGTATTCTTTTGGTTCCCCATCAATCATCTGATGTAGTGCAGCTCCGATGGCGACTTGAGAAGCGTCAGTGACCAATTGGAGATGAGTGACATCTGGATGAGAGAATTGGATTTATTCTTCATTAAATAAGGTAGTTTTAATTTCCTGAAATGCTTTTTTTCCTGGGTTTACCATGCCTTGCCCAATCTTTCTTTTAAATCTTTCGTAAATTGAAGATTCTGTAGTATTGGTTGCTTAGTCCGCTGTTTACCTCACTTTCTTGAGATTTGAATTTTCTTGTAACTTTGAGGTTTTGATCTTGTTAGTGAGTCCAGGAATCAAGTGAGAGAGTAAATGATGAATGAGTCTGAAAGCGAGTCTGAGTATCTCATTAAAGACAGGGAATCCTTTATATACAATTTCTTTGTAACTTTATGTTAAAATTTTGCTTAGCATAAATTTTAATCACAAATACAGACGTAATCACAACTTTTCCAACCTTTTAACAAATAATTAATGTTTTAAGTTATCATTTAGGATATATAAATATAAATATGTTTTATATATTTTTATATAATATATATATATATATATATATATATATATATATATATATATATTTTTTGTATAATATATAATACTTATATAATATAATTATTTATAATATATATATATTATATGTGTCTAATATATATATATATATATATATATATATATATATATATATATATATAATATATATAATATATTATATATATATATATATATATACAGTATACTATAAATTGGTCACCAATACACTAATGCAACTGCTGGGTCAGCCCTGAGAGAAATAGTAAGCAATGTTTTCTTTCCTAGAAAAACGAGAATATATAATAATAAAATAATAATAATAATATATAATAAAATATTAATAATAATAATAAATAATAATAATATAATAATAAAATATAAAATATAATAATAATATACATAATAATAATAATAATAAATCAATAAATAATAATAATGAATAATAATAATAATAATCAGTACAATAATAATAATAAATAATAATAGAATAATAGAATAATCATAATAAAAATGACAACGAGGCTGGAACGCGAGCGTCAAGCCTGCCTTGAAAGAAGTGAGCTACGCTCGGCAGTCGGGCATATATATATATTAAGTCACGAGATTCGCTCGCTGTGTAACAGTAGCTATAGAATGGCTTTGAGACGGTAGTATATAGTATAAGGAAGTAGAAGGAATATAAATACACGTTACTCGCAATACGAGTGATTCATTCTTGATGCACGCGCTGCAGGTCTGTATCTCGCGAAGAGAGATAGATATATGTGACAATGACTTATAATTGACCTGAGTACTTGATTGTGGTCGATGTCGTGGTGCGAATTATCTACATCAGTCGAGCCTATTAGATCTGCCTTCGTAGTATATAACTCAAGTGCTTTGATGTGGCTCAAGCACCCCCTTATAAGGAGATACTATATGAATTTAACCTCAGTGTTCTATTTCATTCGCGATCTCTCACTCACTCAACAAATTTCAGTCTTCACACAAAGGTACGGGGTTCTGCACCCGCCCTACAAGGGGACACCCTAATATAATTTATTAATATAATTTTTACCTGATTTAGAATTTTAGTATTATTACTTTGTAAATTTTTTGTTTAGCATAGTAAGTAGTATAAGTAGTAATACATCGTAGAGTAGTAGTAGTAGTAGTAGTCGTCAGTAGTCAGATTAGTATTAACAGTAGTGTCAGTAGTAGTAGTAGTAGTAGTAGTAGAGAGTAAGTTAGTAGTAG
>JABUQX010103456.1:25000-30000 GCA_015478945.1 Trachelipus rathkii
CAATCTGTAATTATTCTCGAGAACAGGAAGAACATCAGGGTTAAGGCACTTCTAAGCAAGCAACACCAGAGAAGTGTTGAAAGGAAAATGAGTAAAAGAGTAAAGAATATTCAACACCAGCTTTAAGAAGAAGCGGATTGCTCCTAAAACCTATATATTAATACAAAGTTATGAAACGCTAAAAACGGAAAAATAAAAAGGATGGATAGTAAATTTGCAGAAATAATAGTAATGGACGATCTTCTGTTTTTTTCAGCTGAAATTTTATATATATATATAATATAATATATATATATATATATATATATATATATATATCATATATATAGGTAATATATATATATATCTATATATATATAATATATAATATATATATATTATATATATACTTATAATATATATATATATATATATATATATATTATATATATATATATATATATATTTATATTTATATTATATATATATATATATATATATATATATATTATATATATATATGAGAAAACTGCAGTAATGATTGGCAACAAAGGGCGAAAAATGTAAAAGAATCTTAGGGACTTGGGAATTGTAATATATTTTTTTTATTACCATCTACAACAGCATAATACAATTGACAACAATAAAATAAATAATAAACATATTTGATATATATATATGTACTGTATATATATATATAATATATATATAATATATTATTATAGTATATATCTATATATATACTATATATATTTATAATATATAATATATATAATATCTATATTATACTTATATATATATATATATATATAATATATATATATATATATTACTATAGTATAATATTATATATATATATATATTATATATATTTATAACATATATATATATATATATAATAATATCTATTATATATTAATATCTATATATATTATAATATTATATACTATATATATATAAATATAATATATATATTATATATATAAATATATAATATAATATATTATATATATAATTATATATATAATATATATCTATATATATATATATATATATATATATTATATATGTATATATAATTATATATATAATATTATATATATATATATATATATATATATATATATATTATGTATATATATTACGTTATATATATATATATATATATTATATAATTATATATACTAGTATATTATATCTATATATATCTTATATATATATATATACTAATTATATACATAAATAATAAATATATATAATATATATACTGTAATATATATATGATATATATTATATATATATAATTATCTATATATATATATCATATATATATATATATATATTTATATATAATATATATATATATATATATATATTATATAGTATATATATATATATATATATTTATATACTATATATTATATATATATATTTATATATATATTATATATAATTATTATATATATATATATACTATATATATATATATATATATATATATATATATATATATATAATAATTATATATATATATATAATGATTTTAATGAATTATCACTATATATATAATATATATATATATTTATATAGTATATATATATAATATATATATATATAATTATATATATTATCATCTATAGTTTATATATATATATATATATAATATGTATATATATTTTTATATAATATATATATATATAATATTATATTAATATATATATATAGTATATATATATATAATATTATATATATATATATTATATATATATATATATATGTATATAAATATATATATATATATACTTAAATATATATATTATATATATATATATAATATATATTATATATATATATATTATATACTATATAATATATATATATATTATATATACATTTATATATATAATATATATATATATATATATATATAATTATATATATACTATAGTATATATATATATCTCATAATATATATTATATATATATAAGGCATCAGGAAGGCAATAAGTAGTCTTTAACTCAGAAGAATCCTAAAGTACTTCTAAATATTTAAGTAGTTTAAGATACTTCTAATAGGTGGATAGAAATAGTTTGTACAATGAATCTAAATTCTTCTTATATGATTAATAAATAGTTTACAAAATTCATGGGACTACTGATATTAAATTACTGGAATTTGACACTGGTCGATTTCAGGCGCCTTCTTTTTTAGAGCTCACAAATATGAGGTGTGAAAATAGGGAAATAGGGTGCTTATGAGTGAGGGGATTTGTTTCGAGGGAAGAGGGAGAACCAGCCACAGAAAAAAAAAAGAAAATAGATTTTTCTTACTACAACGACTTCCTTACAAGCCGTAAATCCTAACTCCTATTCATTGATGTTATTTTAACCCATAGTTTTATGGTTTAATATTTTTAAATTTCAATTCAACTTTTTAAGAAGGTAATGTACAAAAAATTCTTAGTTAAAGTACAAAAATGAAGGCATCTATCTAAATTAGCATGCATCTCATGTTTATAGCATGAATTTTACCAGTAATTTTTCGAGAAAAAAAATCACAAATATTTTTGAATCAGACACCTATATAACACTCTTTACTAGTTATAACAATTTTTTCAGACGTAGTTTTGAATGCTCTTCAATTAAGTGGTAGAAGCACCCTAAAGAATAAAGCTTTGTCAGTTTCAGGTAGTTTTATCCTATTCGAGAATGGACGGAACACTTTTCCCATTTCATGTTATACTTCTAAACAATGTAAAATTAATTCAAAACATTTCCAATATTCCTAATTTCTTTATATATATATATATATATATATTATATTATATATATTATTAATATATATATATATATTATATATATACATTTATATATATAATATATACTAAGTAAAAAGTAGATTTTAAAAATAAATATATACCGATCAATCAAAGGATTATAGCATAAACTTAAGCAAAACTTGTTGAATAAGCAAATAGCCCTCATTAAGGGTAATCAATTAACAACTGCTGAAACAAATGGAATTAAGTATTAGTTATTTTTATTAAAAGATAAAATTGAATAAAATATTATGGTTAAAGTTATCAGAAATAAATTATGAAAATTGATAATTGAAAAATAAGAATCATGTTTATTCATTTTTTTTTTTCATGTTATGATTTTCAATTAGATAGGTATGATTAAACACAGAGCTGGTAAGATCAAAATTAAATAAAGCCTTTTGAATGGAGTTTTATAAAAAAGATTACTTAATTGATCCGACATTGTAACCGGAATTTCTTATTTATTTTGAATCGTAAGGAAAAAAAAAATTGGCCTTTCAACCAATTATCAATGTAAAAAATCTTTATTATTATTATTATTATTATATTATTAATTATATATTATTATATTTATTATTATTATTATTCTTTAATTATTATTATTTTATTATTATTTATTTACATTTTATTATTTATTATTGATTATTGATTATTATTTATGTATTATTAATTATTATTATTTTACTATAATTTTAAACCATGCCATTTTTGTCCTTAGTTTTCGACATTGGTTACTTTTAAATAAAAAAACAACATATACAATAAGTAATTTTTAGCTTCACAAAAACTTAAAAATTTAACAATTTATAATAAAATTTAAGCTTTGATTATTATTGTATTATGTATGTATTATTATTATTATTATTATTACTTATTAATTATTATTATTATTATTTATTAATTATTATTATTATTATTATTATTATTATTATTATATTATTATTATTTTACTTACTAAAAATTTCAAATGTGCGTGAGTGCCGTGCACATTTACTCGCGCGCCGCTCGAGTAAACTTTGTTAACACGCAACGCTCGGGCACATTTATTTTATACTATACTACTACTACTACTACTATTCTAACTACTACTACACTACTACTACTACTACTACTACTACTACTACTACTACTACTACTACTACTACTACTACTACTACTACTACTACTATTACTACTACTACTGCTATAAAAAAATTACAAAGTAATTAATACTATAAATTCTAAATATGTAAAATTTACTATTACTATAATATATAGGGGTCCCTTTAGGGGGGTGCAGAACCCTAACTTTGGAAATGGATGGTAGAAGACTGAATTTGGTGAGTGGATAGAGAAGAACGAATGAAATAGACACTGAGGTTAAATTATATAGGTATCTCCTGTTAGGGGGTGCTGAGCCCAAAAAGATTTGAAATTACGTGAAGCTGAAATTTGGTGAGTGGATAAGAACGAATGAAATAGAGTACTCAGGTCAAAATAAGTGCCTGAGCAATGAAAAAAAAAACCTTTATATAGTATTTCACATATTTAGTAATCATAGTATTAATAATATTTAAGCACATATGTACCGCAAGCGCAGCGAGCGAAGTGAACAAAAGCGTAGCTCACTTTTCAGGCAAGCTTGAACGCTCGCGTTCCAGCGTTGCGTAGCGATGTTGCTGTTATTATTATTAATTATATTATTATTATTATTATTATATATTATTATTATTATTATTATTATTATTATTTATTATCTTATTATTTATTATTATTATTATTATTATTATTTTTATTATTATTATTATTATTATTATTATTATTATTATTATTATTATTATTATTATTATTATTATTATTATTATTATTATTATTATTATTATTATTATTATTGATTATTATTGATAAAAATTATTATTGATATTTTCATCACTGCTATTATTTTAATTATTGTTAAACTTATCCAGACTATATTTATAAATATTATTATTATTATTATTATTATTATTATTATTATTATAAAAATTAGAAATATATTTAAGCCTATAAATATATATAAATATGTAATATGTAAATACTATATATATTATATATATATATATATATATATATATATATATATATATATATATATATATATATATATATATATATATATATATATCTATATATATCTTATTTATTTTTATATATTTGTATATATATCCTAAATTTATAACT
>JABUQX010103456.1:37500-42299 GCA_015478945.1 Trachelipus rathkii
AGATACGATAGTCAAAAAGGGTTTTAATTAAATTTCGTGAGAAAACTGTGAAAACATTCTGTTCTCTTTAATTTAACACTGGCAGTTCTTAACTATCAGAATAGTTTGGATAAATACTGGAATCCGTATAATAGGAACTCTGCCTCATTATAATTCTTTTGCTGACTCGATTTAATTAAAACTTGCTGTAATGACAATGCATTTAGATCTAAAAATATGGTCTTTTGTTCAAGGAGCAGGAGAAGAGCGAAATATTCCATTAAATTATACAGGCTCTGTTAGTTTCTGTTCATTCAATATAGTTGAATCATAATTATTCTTAGTGACAGAAGACCCTCACAACTCACGATACGTAATAATAATAATTATAATTATAATAATAAATACCTAATAATTAATAATAATAAATAATAAATATAATACTAATATAATAAATAATATATAATATATATTAATAATAATAATATAATAATATAAATATAATAATAATAATAATAATAATTAACAAAACACGTATAAGAATAAAACGAAATTAAATATATATATATATAAATATATATATATAACTATATATATATATTTATATATTATATATATATATATATATATATATATATATATATATATATAATATATATATATATACATATATATAATATATATAATATTATATATATATAATATATATAATTAATAATATTATATATATTATATTATATATATATATATATGTATATGTATACTTTGGGGGGTTTTTTTTTTTTAAAATTTATGGTAAAAATAATGGCTTTTTAATAATGGGTTTTAATAATGTAATATGTATATGGTAATGTATATTAAAGTATATGTATACTGTATATGTATATGTATATGTATATGTATCTGTTATATATATAATTCTATATATATATTATATATATATATATATAATATATATAATATATATATTATATATATATATATATATATATATATATTAGTTACGTATACTATATATATAATATATATATATATATATATATATATATGTATATAATATCTATATATATATATATATATCTATATATATTATTATATATGCATATATATATATATATATATATAATATATATATTATATATATATAATACTATATATATATATATATATACTATATATATATATGTTTATATATATATATATATATATAGTATATATATATACTATATATATTATATTATATATATATATATACTATATATAGTATATATATATAATATATACATATATATATATATATATATATATAAGTTATATATATCATATATATTATATATATATAATATATATATTTATATATATATATAGTATATAATATTATATATATATATATATAATATATATATAGAAATAGCGTGAACCTTCGCGGATGTAAGGTGATGTCTACACGTAGATCTCTCACTCACGAGTTAGCTCACATGTGTAAGTATCAGATGAGATATATACGAGTTATACAGATGTGAGATCACTCTTCGTTAGTGATATAGATCGGGATGTGACGTGTCTGAGAGGAGAGGATATGCATAACATACAGAGAGATACACGAGTGAACATGAGAGTGAGTATGATGATATAGGTCGCACCACTCTCACACTTTCTCTTCGTCTCTCGCCACTGCAGCTGATTTATTTAGAATTTAGGACAAAACTTTGCTCGTGCATTCTGTGATAAAGACATTTTTTGCTCAAAAAGATTCTGTGCAGAATCACAATTGGAGTTAAACATTGAATAAACTGATAAGCATGAAGCTTAAAATGGACTTGCCAAAGACAAGCTAGACAAATCTTTGTTTACAATGAATTATAAAAATGCAATAATTTATATTGCATAAAATTTTAATTCTGCCACACGAGTACACTGATCCACACACAATTAAATAGATGCATATATCTTAATAACAGCACGAAATCGTGAAAATACATACAGTATATATTTATTATCAATATATATATATATTTATATGATATAATATTATATATACTATATATATTATATATATATATATATTATATAAAATTATATAAATATATGTAATAGTAAGTATATTTATATATATATATTATATCTATAATATATATATATATATGCTTATAATTATACTATATATATACTATATATAGTACTACATTATATAATACATATAATATTAACTATATATATATATATAATATATAATACTATATAGTATATATTTATATATATTATAATATATATATATATATATCTTATATTTATATATATATATCAGTATAATATAGTATATATAATACTTATATATATATAATATATTATATATATACTATAATTATATATATAACATATATATATACGTATATATATATATCATATATATATATATAGCTATATTATATATATATATAGTAGTATATATATATACATATATATATAAATATATATTTATATATCTATATATTATATATTAATATTATATATATATATTATATATTATATATATATATATAATATTACTATATATATATATATAAATATATATATATAATATATATATATATATATTATATAATATATATATATATATATATAATATAAGTATATATCATATAAGTATATTATATATATATATAAAAATATATATATTAATTATATATTTATAATATATTAATATATATATTATATAATTATATATATATATATATATATATAATATTATATATTTATATATCATATTATATTATATTATATAATATTTTATATGATATATAATTATATATATTATAGCTATATATATTCAATATACTAGTATATATATATAATATATATATATATTATATAGTATATATATAATAATAATATATATATATATATCTTATATATTTTGATATGAAGATTTTACTAACTAATATTAAGTAAAAACTTTACTTATCTACCTAATTATTATATTATTATTCTTTATTATTATTATTATTATTATTCATTTATTTTATTATTTATTTATTATGTATTTATTATTATTTTATTATTTAATATTTAATTATTTATTATTATATTATTATTATATTATTATTTTAAATGTAGGCTTGATGGATTTGATATTAGATCTTCTTTTTTGAGTCTCTGTTGTGCCATTGATTTATTATTATTATATGATTATTATTATTATTGGGTTATTATTGTATGTATTGTTATTATTATTATTATTATTATTGATTATTATTATTATTATTATATCTTATTTATTTTTATTATTTAAATCTATTATTATTACTTCCATTATGATTATTATTATTATCTATTATTTATTTATTATGTATTATTATTATTTTGTATTATTATTATTATTATTTATTATTATTGAGTTATGATTCTTATTGATTGATGGTTATTTTATTGATTATTATTATTATTTTATTTTAATTATTATTATTATTGATTATTATTATTGATTATCTATTATTTATTAATTATTATTACTATTATTTTTATTATTCATTAATTATTTTGATTATTATTTTTTTTTAACTTATTATTATTCATTATTATTATTATTATTGTTATTCATTTATTATTATTAATTATTATTATTTATTATTATTATCTATTATTGTTATTTTATTATTATTATTATTATTCTTATTATTTATTATTGATTATTATTATTCTTCTTATTATTATTATTATTATTATTATATATTGATTATTATTATTATTATTATTATTATTATTCATTAATTATTATTATTATTGGCGAATTTTCTTCAACTTGCTTTTCCTGACGCGAGGATGTCTGAGGTGGGTTTTAAAATTGATTAGTCTTATCTCATTACGAATTGTAATTAGAGTCAAAATGTGAGGAAGGAGGTTACAGGGGTGATGAGGATGGGAAGAGGGAGGAAAGAGGTGAGGCGAGGGGAGGTTGTTGAGCAGAGAGAGAGAGAAGAGAGAGAGAAGACGAGAGAGAGAGAGAGAAGAGAGAGAGAGAGAGAGAGAGAGAGGGTTGGGGAGTCGGAGGGAAGTAGGGAAGAGCAGGAGTGAGTTTTTTTTATACTTTTAACATTCTCCACTCTTATTCTAATTCGTTTAAGTATAAATAATCATAATTATATAATAATAGATAATATATATAAATAATAATAATATAATAATAATATAATATAATAATAATATAATAATAAATAATAATAATAATGATCAATAATAATAATAACGATGAATAATAATTAATAATAATAATATAATAATAATAATAATAATAATATAATAATAATATGATATAATATAATAATATATAATGAATAATAATAGATAAAATAGATAATAATAAAATATTAATAATAATAATGATATAATAGATAATAATAATAATAATAATAATTAATAATGAAAAATAATAATAAAGATTTATATATTAAACAATAATAATAATATATAATAATAATAATAATAATAATAATAATAATAATAATAATAATAATAATAATAATAATAATAATAATAATAATAATAATAATAATAATAATAATAATAATAATGAAGCTTTGTAAGTTCTTCTATTTCTAATAATTCTTTATTTTCAGAAGAAAATATATTAATACGTTTCTAGAAGTCATAGAAGTTTAAGCCTTTAACTAATATTATATCAATATTTTGCTGCCTGTAATTTTCGGGTATGATCACCGTTAACTAATTATTTATAATGCAATTTAAAAATAATAATTTTCAAAATATTAAAATAGAAATTTAGTATAAAGCATTATACAACGGAACACAAATCCACCCTA
>JABUQX010103457.1:0-23951 GCA_015478945.1 Trachelipus rathkii
CGGGAATGTTTACGCACTTACTTCATACTACAAGTCTTGAGTAGAATGGTGGGTGATGAGATGATTGAATGAATTAGATCTAATATAGTATATATATTGATATTATAATATACATAATATATAATAATATATATTAATATATAATAGTATATATATATATATTAATATAATATAATATTATAATATATTATATATTAATTATCTATATATTATTATTAATATATATATTATAATATTATTATTATATTAATATATATGATTATATATAATAATAATTATATATATAATATATATATTAAATTAATATATATATTAGCAAGTTTTTCATAAAATGATACATTGAGTACATGCAGTTTAACTCTAATAACTACTGTACTAATAACTACTGTACTGTACTGTATTGACCAATATAGTAATTCTAGAGTACTTATACTTGTACTTGAACAATTCTAGAGTTCAAAGTACTTGAGTACTTGAACATAAAACGTACTAAACTACAACCCTTAGATTAATATATATATTATGATATTATATTATATATTAAGTATATTTATTAATTAATTATAATTATATTATATATATATATAGGCTACGTTAGATGTTTTACGACTTACTACGTCAGATTATTTATGATTTTTATATTAACAAGATTTGCTTATATATAAAGTATAATATATATCATATATATATGAATAACTAACTAAATATATGATTTATAGTGGTATTGTACAGACAATATATCATAAAATGATTTCTAATATTTTAAATAATTTTTAAAAATCAATCATTTATAATAAAAAATATTTTAAAAATATGAAAAATATCTATTAAAAAAGTACGAACTATACTTACAGTAAAATACCAATACATATTTTAGGAATCAAGTACATATAATAGCTTATTACCAATAAAATAAATAAGAAGGAAAGATTATATCTCACGCGGAAGTAAAGAGAGACGTCGGTAGTTAAATGGTGGACGTGGAGTGGAAGTGAGGAGAGGACGTTTTCCATACCTTCTGAATTAGAGAGTGTGTGGCGTGAAGGACTCCGAGAAAGAGTCTCTCTCTTCTCTCTCTACGCCCACTGACATACCATCTCTCCAGAATATCCTCTCTCAAAGCGCGCTCGCGTGTCCGGTACGATCTCTCTCTCCGGAGGGGGCGTCCAATATGTCTCTCTACTCACCTGTCATTCCTCCTGCGAATGCGTGCTCGTCAGTACGACTCCGATCCTGCTGCCTATCTCCTTCTGCGGTTTCTTACCTCCCTCTTGTCTCGTCTATCTCTAACGTTCTAAAAAAAACTTCAAGAACTCTCGTACGCGCAGTCCGTAAAATACGTAACCTCGGTTCACTTACTCTTAACTTTTTGAATCAATGTCCGTCACCTACTTAATTTGATTTTAGGACCATAATACTCACGAACAATATATCTTTAAAAAAACAAAAAAATATCAAAAAACTCGCGGAGTCGTAAAATATCAACAGGTCCTACACTATAATAATAATATATAATCACCATATATATATATATATGCTTATATCTATATTCATATAATACTATATATATATCATATATATATATATACTATATATTATATCATATATATATATATATCTTCTCTTACTATTATCTCCTATATCTCTATCACTACATATAATATAATATACACTTTATATATCTATATATCTCTCTATCCTATATATATATCTATATATATTATAGTATATATATTAGTATATAATCTCTCGTATAATATTCATATATCCTATACTCTTATATATATATATATAATCAGCATGGACTGCAACGAATTCATATCTAAGCTCCTATCGTTACAGCTTCATATTCTACATTATTAAATATATTTTACTCATAAAAATCCGTAATATACCTCGACCACGACTGGTCGAGTGTGTTGCCACATAATTGGCGCACTTCTCCTCTTCATGTGCATATATGTCATCATGGATGTGTGTGTTGTGTGTGTGTGGTGTGTGGTGTGGTGTGTAATGTCGTCTGTCCTCGTGTGCTTCGTCTCGTGTATGTTGTACGTGTTTTTGTATCATTGCGCGTTCCATTCTCCATCAAGATAAGAAAGTTTCCATACACTGGCGTCCCTATTTATTAATCACCTATCTCTTGACATCCTGAAGCGGTCTCCTCTCTCTTCAGGTCTTTATAGTGAATCAGGCTTTAATTGCTATTCTAATTCGGACTTTATAATATATAATCTCATATCACTTATTATATCTATATATTATATACTATATATACATTATTATATTTACATATTCATACTCATATATATCTAATTCATATATCCATATACTATTACTAACTTAGCCTACGTAACCGCTAACCTACTCCTAACCCTTTCGTTTCGACCCATTTCGGGCTAGTCCCACCTAACCTAAACTAATAACTACCAAAGTCAACTAAATAAATATACTGAACTATAACTAATATATTATATATATACTATTATATATATATCTATTATATATATATATATATATATATCTCTATATCATATATATATATCTTATATATATATAATATATATATACTATATATATCATATCAGGCTACAATATATATATATTATATATATATATCATATATAATATATATATATATAATATTATATATCTTACACCTTTATATAATATATATATATATATTTACTACTATATATATATATATATATATAATTACTACTATACTATACTAACTATATATATATAATATATCATACCACTGTAAATATAATAGATAAGCAAGCTCTAATTCACTAATATATATATATATATATATATATATAATATATATATATAATATATACTATATATATAATTATATATATACTTACTATATATATATATTATATATAATATACTATAAATATATATATATATACTATATAATTATATTATATATCACTTACTTATCTCTCTCTATCTCATCTCTTCACTCGATGATAAGAACTAAACATTCTTTTTTTTCTGGTAATATAGTAATACCGCTGGTGTTAGTTGTTATATAGAGAATAGTGAATTAACGCTGACGCTTTAAATCTTGGTTGTATATGCACAACCAACTTTGCGCATACTACCGATTCCTAGAAGACGAAAATAAGAAGAGCACTCATCCTATGGGATAGATGTATTCTTAAATATCAAATCGATTAGGATAAAATTATGAGTATTATTTAGATTGAAAATTAACGTTGTCGCCTTTCAAATTAATTACCCAAAAAATCTCAACCTCTACTATGCAATTATAAAATTATCATCAAAATTCAGCACGACTCTACTTTATCTAATGAGAACGATTTGATTGGAGACAAAAATTTCTAGACCAGTCAGAACTCGTGCTATCCAATCGCCTCTGGGAGTCTCGCTAAAAATGCATCTAGCAGTATAGTGAGTATATCGAGTGGGTGATTTTATCCTAAAGATTGTGACAACCACAATCTTTAAAAATGCAATAAACGTCAATAGATAAAGAGTTAATTATAAAAATATCTTTTCTCTTTATATACTAATATATTCAAATAAACTCACAATGTGTAAGCCTGAGTGAATTATACATCACGACACAACTAAGAGTCACATTTACGTGTTTTGTTTTCTGGTCATTAATTCTTCAGTATGTTTATACTCTTACTCAATTTACATAATGGTTATTTAACTACGCCTGTAAAGTAAGTATGAATAAAATCATACAAAAATCAGACTCGCCAAATTAGAAGAGATATGGAGAAAGATCACTTATGAGGGAGGGATCGCGTCAAGAGATGCATATAGATGCCCCGTACGAAACAACCCTAGTCTCACGAGTTCAATGAAAAAACTCGCAGGTAGATCTTTATCCGTGCACTCGCTCAGATGTTTATCGGGGTAATCAGACCCCATATAAACTAGAGAGAAAACACTCATGTGTATGTGTACAAAGCGACTGGAGTGGTGTGATATTTCGTAAATTAAAAAGGCTGAAGTGTGAGTTATGACATAGTATAAATATATAATTATGGTGGGAAGTAGTTCTAAAAGCACCGCAGTGTATCTAATATCTTAGAAGCTTGTGAAGCGAATTGTAGACAAATGTGATACCTTACTTTATATAGAAATAATATAATATTATAATGACGAAAAGAAAAGAAATACCATAATTTTAGGACACAGAAGAGAATAATAAAATTACTAATTATATATATTATATATATAATTAAGTGACATTAAATATAACTAGATAGGGTAAAGTGTGACGTAAGGAAGATATTAGCAAGCAGAATCGTCCAAAGAAGAATCAAAGGTGAAGCGTCCAAAGAAGAATAAAGGGTGAAGAGGTTCAGTTTTAGTAGAAGGTAAAAACCAACTGAGGTGCTCTCAGTGAGAAACAAAATGTAGGGATAGAGAAAGAAGCAATGTTAGAGTTGACACATTTAGCAAAGTGGAAAGGCCGAGAAGAGGGAAAATCATGATAATTAATATATTTTCCATCGAGAAAATAGGTTTAAGTATTACGAAAATAGATTCTGTTTGATTCAGAGATGTAATTAAAAACATCATAAATGAGTTTTTTAACTTGGGATTGAAGAAGAAACAAATTAGATGATTTCTGAAATGTAGTTGTAATCGTGTAATACTTCATATTATATAATAGTATATATCTATAATAAGATTGCTACAGTAAGTATTAAAATAAATTTAATAACCATATTTTATGGTATAATGATATATATATTATGGGCTTGATACTCTAGCGCACCGAGAAGGTAGATATATATTATTTATATATATATATAATATTATATATATATTATATATATATATATATATATAATATATATATATTATATATATATATATATTAGGGATGTAACCGATACCCAAGAAAAGAGGGCCGATACCGATACCGGATACTTCTAGCTTTTTAGGTGCCGATACCGATACCGATACTTAATTTAATATAATAAATAGCACAGTATAAAGGTAGAACATTTGTGTACTGCTGGGCAACTCAGGATTTCATTCTTGTACAACCAAAGTCATTATTTCATATATTTGGATATTTGGTGTGACCGAGGTATAATTTTCTAAATTAAAATAGTTCGTTTTAAGGAATAATAAATGCAAATTATTTAAACAATTATTTTTAATGTTTGTTTTTTTTATTAAAAAATTCCATTCATTTTCCAGTAAGAGTATTAGCAAGTGACATCCTGAGTTTTTCTATGTTTAACATGATACAATTTACAAGAAGATTCTTTAACTAGCCTACAATATGAAGAATAAAATATCATAAGTGAGACCTCATTAATCAGCTGAAAAGACAAAATAAAAAAAACGCTATTATTCAAACATGACAGAAATAATAATATAACTCCTTTAAAGGATAAAGAATAAGATATTCATTCAATATTCAAGGGGAAGATCCAATAATTGGTTTTTCAGGCTGAGCCCCAATTAGCCCCTACCTAAAATGGGACATAAAATTCGGAATTTGCAGCGTGAATGGAGAACTCACTCTGGATGTCCACTAAAGGGTGCTAGGGTACGAAGGTAACAGCCAAACTGTTGGCTTTTTTTGGGCACCTCTAAAAACGTTGTTTTCCTGTGTCTGTATTCGTGTAAGTGTATTATTTAAGAATTTTCATTTTTTCAAACCCATGTTTTTTTGATATTTTAGATATCAATCCCAACAGATTTGTTAATTACGCTAGTTCCAAAATGACATGACTTGCCCTACAAATTTTAAAACACATGAATGGCTACACAGATAGTGTTACATACAAAATGCACCACGACTACCTTTTTTCGATTTTTTGAGTTTTGTGCTCGATCAGCGTTGTCCAATTTCAAAAACTTTGGGTTTTTAAATGAAAAATTCGAATAATTTTTTTTTTCCTGTTACGGTGGAAGTCCAACGGCATTTTTCAGGCGAGGTAGTCGAGGGAGATGCAATATTTTTTACTTAGATAGTTTCTTTGTATATATACAGTAGTTTGGGATTTGTTCCTGGAACAAACGCTTTCCGCATAAAATGTTTTGGGAAATTTTAAAAAAAATTTCTTTTAACTATGCAAAAAAATTATTTAAGTAAAAAAAATGTATCTTGCTTTGCTTTACAAGTCCTGAAAATTTGATGTTGATCGGACGAGTAGAAAAAAATATATCAAAATTTCACTTTTCCAAAAAAAAAAATTTTTTGGAAAAGGGAAATTTTTATATATTTTTTTTTTTTTTTGCTTGTCGATCAACATCAAATTTTCAGGCTTGTATAGTCGGGCAAGATGCATCTTTTTTACTTAGATAATTTTTTTGTATACTCAAAAGAAAAGTTTTGAAAAATTTCCAAAAAATTTTTTTTTGGAAAATTTGTTCCAAGAACAAATCCAAAACTACTGCATATACAAAGAAATTATCTAAGTGAAAATGTGTATCTCCCCCGACTACATATGCTCATAAAATTTGATTCAGTTCGCATAAGTAGAAAAACATTATCGCAATTTTTCATTTTAAAAACCGAAAAAAGTGGGTTTGGAATTTTGAGATTGCTGAGCACAAATATCGAAAAATCAAAAAACTACTTCGTGCATTTTGCAGGTAATGGACCCATTTATGCATATTTTAAGTTTGAAATTATTTAAAAAAAATTGTAGGATTGAATCGAAAAATGTCAAAAACATGGGTTTTGTAAATTTGAAAATTCTGAAAGAATGACTACAGACACAGAAAAACACCCGAAAACAACGTTTTAGAGGGCAAGAAAAGCTACAGTTTGGTGTTTATAGGGTCAAAATCGGCGGAAAATTCCGAATTTTATGTCCATTTTTACGGGGGGTGAAAATTGGGCTTAGCCCGAGCCTAATATTGAATCCTGTACTCAAATTTAAAAAATTCTCAAATTGTGATGCAAAAACATTAAGCTTTCACTAGTATCTGGCGAGAGCCTGCTCCTTTTTGGAGTGCTTACATTCCCACCTACACTAAAAATACGCTCTCTTTCGACTAATGAGGGAGGGGCTGATAAATATTTGCTTGCAAGCACTGATAATAATGGAAACCTTGGGCCATTTTTCATGGCCCACCACAGAAAGGATTCTCTTATGTTAGGCAGCATCTCCATGTTTTCGTAGAGCCTCATCTCCTCTTTCACAGATTGCAAATTTGAATTATCGTTGCTCCTTGATGACTGTCTCTTCAGTTTTTTTCGATGAGGTTCTTGGTGTGATTTCTTTGAAGGTGAATGAGATGTCAATGCAATTTCGGCCATTAACTTATCAAAGTCTAACATATCCAAATCCTCTTCATCTTCTGTAGCTTTATTTTCTGAAAAGCAACCATCGTCACTATCAGTGCTGTTGCCAGGGGTTGCTGATCAGGCGGCTTCCACTTCTGTGAAGCTTTTTTTTTTTTTTTTTGTCACTTGAGCAAGCTCCTCGGTTATGCTTTTTAAATGCATTCTAGAAGTGGCTCACCGTCGGAGATGCTATTCTTGTGGGGTTTCTCAGCTAGCTTAAGGAATTCTTATTAGAACCTTTTTATATATCGAAACTAATTTATTATTATCTAAAAGTGCGAAGATAATTCTTCACCCAGAAAGTAGGAAGTATCGGCCATATTAACCAATACCGATACCAAAGAAAATGGCCGATACTGCCGATACCGATACCGATACTATCGGTACATTCTGATATATTATATATTATATATATATATATATATATATATATATAATATATATATATATATATATATATATATTATATATATATATATATATATTTATATATTATTATATATAATAATATTAGTCCAACAATTATGTTGGTGATAGGATGTGTTTGATCGGAGCTCCAATGGGCTGTGTGTGTTTATAATTTTTATTGTTTTTTTTTCTAATTAAGTGTGTTTTGTATATTAAGTGATGCCTTGTTTTAAGTGTTTTTAACTATTATGGTTTTTAATATTTGAAGAATAGATTAACCTTATAAAGAAAGTTTATTCGTTTTTAATTTTTGATTTTGAAGCTTTTTTTATTTATGTTAGATACTTATAGTTTAGTTTTTAGGATTGGCGTTGAAAGCAAATACGCTAGTTTAGCTAGTACTAGGTTATGTTTTTTTTTTTTTTTTTTTTTTTTTCCTGACTTTCCTTGACCTTAGTTTTTTTTGGCGTTTACGTATTTGAATATCCGTTATTATAATTAAACAGTTTTTTAGTTTCCACTTTTTAGTTGATCCCATAGTATTTTTTCTTATACTTTTCTTGTATGGTGCAATTTCTTGAAGGAGTTGTGTGAGTGCGGGCGAGTGTTTTTGAACTTTCTGGATTATTCATATTTTAGATATTTACAGTAAATATAGGTTTTAGCGTATTAATATTTAAGTTTTAGCTTACGTATAACTTTATCCTCGTTTCTCTTTTGGGTTTGTCTGTTTGTTTCTGTCTGTTGTTCTTTTTTGTTGTTTGTGAACTCTCACAATCTGGATTGATGGCGGATTTGCACAGGGGCGGGCTTTCATTTGACTTTACTAACATCCGTGGCTTGCACTCTAAATTTGCATCCGTGGAATACACCTCTCTAACTCTCAACCCATAATCTTTTGCTCTTGTATGAGAACGCAGATGGCTAAGAATTTCATCATCTAATATTCGTTTAATATATCAAACTCTAAAACTTATTTCATAATTTCCGTTCAAAGGGTGGAGTAAGTGCCTATGTAAACATAAACACTCCTGTAACCGTGCTCGAGATTATTCTTGAATCTCGCTAACTTCGATGTTCCTGTGGCTTAAAAATCTTTCTTCCTTCTATATATATATATCTTGTGCTTCTGCTAACTGGTCTCCTAACGACAGATTTTCAATGCCTTTTTTTTGGATTACGATTACTACTTCTCGACGAGACTGTTATATCTTCTCATCCAATACTGGAGGTCCTCTATTTAGGGGATTTCAACTGAAACGCAACACTGAATGGTTGGGGTCCTCTCATACTGATTTTGGTGGGGGAGGAAACCGAATGCATTCAGTATTTTCAACCGGATCTGGAGGAACAAACTAATTAAAGGAAACGCAACACACATTCCGGATCGCTCCCAACCATTTTGAAACACTCTTGACCTTACTGTTTCACCATAGTTCCTTGTATCTGCCAGTTTTCACAACGCTTTGAGGACCTTCAGACTTACGGTACATCAAATTTTATCTCTAATTTTAATTTTTCTCTCCAACAGTCCATCCTGCCCTACGCGTTTTTTATATATATATATATATCGGGCTGATTGGGGGGCATTGCGTTGCTTCTACGCGAACTATAATGGGAGTGACTGCTTTGACTCTGAAGACGCTTCGGGCTTCTGCCCGATAAAGTCGGAGCTTGTAATCGGTTGATGGGAATTGAAGGCAGGTTTTCATCTCCTTCTTCGAGACTAAATCTTTTTCTTCCTCAAATCCATTGTTCAGTGGAACTTGTATGTTCTCTAGCCGATTCAGGCTAGAGACAGTCGTATCGGGTGTGGAAAAAATTAAAATTTCTCATTCTCCTATCACTTCACTCTCGACGCTAATTTCATTTCAGGTCTGAAATCGTTGCAGGGGTCGCTCTCGACAAGCAAAAGCGGACTTTCTTAAACGAAAGGCCCTGACCTCCTTGGTTCTCCTATACATCTTTCTGGCCTCTTGCAAAAACATCTCTAACAATCTCTGTAAATCGCCTTTCCTTCCCTTATTCGATCTGATGGTTCTGTTGCTAATACTCCAACTGAAAGGCCGCCATTTTCTTCGGCCTCCTATTTTCCTCTAACTCAACCCTGGAACGATTCTGGCATTCTCTTCCTCCCTGCTTCTCCTCTCAGGTGTCCTAACATGCCTTTGCTGTATTAACACTGTTGATTAGGTTGGCATAGGGCTCGTGAAATTCTATGAATGTTAGGAAGGTGGGTGGCACTCGGATAGCATTCCTCCCCGATTTTGAGGGAGTGTGCTTCCGTGCTGACCCCGCCTCGTTTTAACTATATTCTCCTATGTCTCCAATACTACGCACTTTCCCTCAGTGTTGAAAAAAAGCACGCACGTCCATTACGGTAATTTCGAGAAAAAATCACTAATTACTAACTATCGCAATATAGCTCCTAGACATTGTATATTCTATTTAGACTTTGAAAAATCCCCATTCTCCATCATCTCAATTCTTATATCATCTGGAATCTCTCTCATTCCCTTTTTTTCGATCGCCAGTAACGGGCTTTTTCCGACCTCCGAGGTCTACTGGAGATTATCTTTGCTATCTAACGATTTTAATGGTTTCTGCTCTTAGGAACTCTACGGACTTGCATGGTGGGGCTTGACATATCCAAAGCATTTGACCGGATATGGCACTCGTCAGTGCTCTCCAGGCTCCCTCCTTTGGGTTTCCCTCCTTCTCTTTGCTTTTACTTATGTCTAGCTTTCTTTTCCGAATCGCTCAATACTCGATGTTGTTGATGGGCGACCCCACTTCTTTTCTGCTCTAACAAACATCTTCTAACAAAACTTCTGTAAATTGCCTTTCCTCTCTTAATTCCATTATTATTTCAAATCTGGATGGGATTTTCTGGTGGGGTCAACGCAAAAAGATCAAATCTATTCGGCCTCTATATATTTCTCTAACTCAACCCTGGACGATTCGTGGCATTCTCTCCTCCTTCTCTCCTCTCAGGTGTCCTATGCCTTTGCCTGTGATTACATTTGATCGGGTGCATGGGCCTTTGAAATTCTATGAACGAAGGAAGGCGGGTGGCCTGGATGGATATCCTCTCGAGTTTTTGAGGGAGTGTGCTTCCGTTCTGACCACGCCCCTCGTTCAACTATATTCTCTAATCTCTACAATACTAGCACTTTGCCTCAGTGTTGAAAGCGCGCATCATGTCCAACCTATTTTCCGAAAAAAAAAAGAACCGCCTCTGAATCCTTCAAACTATTCGCCCTATACCTAACTTGTTATTATTCTAAGATCTTGGAAACCCTTCTCAACTCTCACTTCTTAGATATTCTGGAATCTCATTCCCTTCTTTCCCGATCGCCAGTACGCTTTCGGCGCTCGAGGTCTACTGGTGATCATACCTTTCCTATTTCACATATCTAGGTTTTCCGCCCTTAGGCAAATACGGGGAACTTGCGTTGGTGGCGCTTGACATATCCAAAAGCACTTTTGACCAGGTATGGGGCAACGCGTCACTGCTCTCACATAAAACTTCCCCCTCCTTTGGGTTTTCCTCCTTCTCTTTGCTTACTTATGTCTAGCTTTCCTTTAAGTCCGCTCATTATCGGTTGTTGTTGATGGGCGCGACTTCTTCTTCTTTTTTTCTGGTTCAAATAGTGGTGTTCCTCAGGGTTTGTCTTATAGCTCCTACTTTATTCCTGCTTTTCATTAAATGATCTTCTCACCTGCTGCACATCTAACTCTATATCCACTCATATAGCCGATGACTCTCGACCCTTAATTCTTCAACTAATTTCAATTCGGCTCCCTCTTTTACGACTTCTTCTAGAATTGCCTTCGTCTTAACTTTCCGGTTTCTATTCTCGCTGATCTGGAAAGAATTTCCGGATGGGGTCGTCTCAACCTTGTTGAAATTTAAAAAATTTAGTCTTTAAGAGAGAGTTGCAATGTAACTGTTTTTACATATTACTTCCCATCTCTAGAAACTCTTGCTCATCAACCTATCCTCTTATGTACGCTTCTGCTCTCTTCTCTGTTAACAATATTAACATGCATGCAACAAATAAACAAAAATCTGGAAACCTCACATATCACACGGTTTTACTCAGGGCGGCCTCAAAGAAAACTGAACGGAGTTCTGTTTAGACTGCGTGACCTTTTTTTATTTCTCTTCTCAGTTGCTCCAGCTATACAAGGGTCTCATCCGCCCATTGTAATGGAGTACTGCTCTCTATCTGGGGGGCTCTGGTTTCACCTCGAGACAAAGTGCAGCTTTTGGATAAAGGGTCGAGTCAAAGGCCAAAGGCTTATAAACTGCCTGTTCTTTCTAGTTCACTTGGCCCTTTATCTTTGCGGGCGCGATGTCGGTGCTTTGTCTCTTTTTATAGATGTAGCGGCAAGTGCGAGGGAACCTTCGCCTCCGGCGTAACCAACCACCTTTACGGACGCCCACGAAGCACAAAGGGGTGCTGTGTCGGCACATGAGTTTTGTGTTGATATTAGTAAATCCAGACTTGTTAGGCTTCTGAGAGCTCCCTTAATTCCTGCCACGCCAATTCATCAGATTCTCTTCCATCTACTTCCTGTTCTTTGTTTCCTAGCTCAATTTAATCTCCCCCACTTAAAGGCCTGCGTCTGTGCTCATCTGCGTAATTTGGGCGTAGTATGAATATGAGAGAACGTTCAAACACCCCCGTTCCTGAATAGGGTCTGCCCGTGAGCGTCGGTGTCAAGTGTATATATATATATATATAGTATATATATATATATATATTTTATTATATATATATATTATATATATATAATATATATATATATATATATATATAGTATATATATATAATATAATATATTA
Source organism: Trachelipus rathkii (assembly GCA_015478945.1). Classification (NCBI taxonomy): domain Eukaryota; kingdom Metazoa; phylum Arthropoda; class Malacostraca; order Isopoda; family Trachelipodidae; genus Trachelipus; species Trachelipus rathkii. The sequence goes on from JABUQX010103457.1 coordinate 12,570, forward strand.
ATATACTATATATATTATATATATATATAATAAAATAAAAAATATTCTTTACAAATACTTTCAAATTAATATCATATTTATTATTAATATATTTCACCTAAACATACTCATTTGTTCTATTCATTAATTTAAATTACTTGCATTTGTAAAAAGATATATACAGTATATTAAAGTACCATCTAAAAATCATTTCTTTAATATATATGTTATATATATATAATATATATATATATATATTAATATATATTATTATATATATATATATTATATTATTTATATTTAATTTAATTAATATAATAATTCATATATATTATAATAATATATATATATATATTATATATAGTTATATATATATATATATAATATATATATATATTAATTTAAATTTTAAAGGTCGGAAGAGCTGAAAAGGCAGTGCTTAAACTCAACTCCAAAAACTTCTATACATTACTAAAAATTTCTTGCAACGAGAAAAATGTGACAGCTATGGTGAATTAATGGAGATGTTTTGACAGGCAAATCTTGGCAATCAATTTATCAGACTTTGTACTGGGAATGCGGGGACTCGCTTACGTAAAAGGGTTCCTCCTACAAGAAGGGATCTAATAGAATTCGTATAAGAATAATCTTTTAAAAATGTAAGAAAAGTTCATTGAAATGACTTGTGAACAAAGAGACTGATTGATATATTTATTGTGGGAGATAACTGTACAATTGTAATTTTAACATTTCACGACGACTGAAAATGTATATTTATCTCAGAACTCGATGGTAGCTTCGATATTATCGTTCATCCCGTAATTTTAATAATTTCAGAATTTACCATTTGGGAAGGTAATTTTCTTCCTGCTTAAATTGTATGAATTCATTCAGATAGTATGAAGACCCTTCGCATCTAAATGATTCTTGATGTGGTATTGTATTCCAATGTTTAATTATATAAATATATATATATATTATATATATATATATATATATATATATATATATATATATATATATATACACATAGTTTATATATATTTAATATATATATTTTTTTTTTTTTTATATAAACACGCACAGTTTGGTATATCTTTATCACTGAGGTTTTTTTTTTTTGGCATTAACAACCACGGGATATTAGTTTCTACTAATGTTTAAGAATAAACATATTGTACCTTAAAAAATATTTTCTAATTTATTTATTTCTTCATTTTTTTTGTTTCTGCTTTTTTATTTGCTAATGTCAATATTGTTTACCAGTTATTATCATTGTCCATTTTGCAACTATTAAATCTGGAAGGACACATTTCTCCTTTTAATTATTCCATTGTTATCTTGATTGATTAAATTGTTTAATTTATATTTTATAATAAAGCTTGATTGATTAAATAGTTTAATTTATATTTTATTTTAAAGCATCAAAATTTGTTTCCTATAAACCTAAATTGGCAAGTCGTGTTTTTAAAAAGAAAATTGATATAACGCTAAACCTGCAAAGGTTAAGGAAAAGTTCTTGTTTAGGAAATTGTCAAGTTAATATATTTTATTTTTCTCATTGTTTTCATATTTATGATATTTGTGCAATTTAATAACGATAAATTTCTAAATAAAATGATGGTAAGAATGAAATTGGACTAAAATATCTTACTAAAGTAGTTATGGTACATCCGCGTCGACTACAGCTTTTTCTCAAAAACTATTAGAGGTATGGTCTGAAACTTTGGAATATGTTTATGTATGTGTTAGCTCGTTACAACGCGAAACTAAGTCTCATAGGATGGTACTAAGTGGGTACTTCCCCCGACGAGCGTAGCTGCAAATATGTCGTTACGTCCCTTTTTGACGCGTCCGAATGAACGAGTTCGTTAGGCCTAAATGGTTCCTTTCGGCATCGTGGATGAACGATAATCCTCGTCGTAGAGCGAGATTACGTACCCTGCGTCCCCCGTGGGGGACGCAGCCCCCTAAAGATTAAATTGATCGTAGAAGCTGAATTTCGGATAGTGGTATAGAGAAAGGTAGTTCTGAATCTATAGAGTTTTGAGTTGGCAACGGCACACCGGTGCGGTGCTGGGATAGTAAAATATTTGTAAATAATACAATATAGGTGTTAAAATATATGTTTTTAAGGATGTAGATCTCGACTATGATGGTTTGAGGCTCCCTCATGACGATGCGGGTTGTGTCAGCGGCCCCGGTGACGCGTTGTGCCCGCCTCCGAAGCGCAACGTGCGCGCGCTCGCCGGCAGGGTCCGACGCGAAACGGGTGCGTGTGCGCGCCCACGCACCTGCAGGCGCGATCCGGCGTGAATCCTGAGCGAGAACGCAAACGTGTTCTGTTTTCTTTTAATAAAATTATATTTTTTTTTGCTTTACGAGTGAGCTTTTGTTTTCAACTAATTTTTTTCAAAATTTATTTTTTATTTATTTTTTGTTTTCTACTAAAAATTTTATGCTTTCATGTTTATTAACGTAAAATTTACGTTTTTACACTACCTAAATCAGTAAATCAAACCATCATCCAACCACCCTTCTGTCCATCCTTGATCTATTGATTCAAATCATATTTTCTATAAAATTGTTGTTTTACATACCCTAAATCAGTAAATCAAACAACCCTCCCCACCCACCCCTCCTACCCATCTATTGATCTATTGATTCAAGTCAATATTTTTCTTTAGTATAAAATAAGTTCTTTGGATTAAAGCAGAAAAAGGAAACAAGTTTATTATTTTAAAGCTTTATAACATAAGTGCAAACTACATATGCGTTGACATTCAAATTTTTAGCATCACAATATATTTACAAGTTTATTAAAAGAAACATTATTTAAAAACATATATGAAATAAATACAGTATACACACCAACAAAAAAACAAAAAATAAAAAAAAAAATTTTGCCTGATAGGTTGTACAGGAAAACATAAGGTCTTAACATATTGAACATTATTATATTTTAAAAAAGATGTTACATAATGATTACTAAACATAAAATCTAAATGCAGAGAGTCAAGGAAATAATCAACTTATTTTTATGCTTATACACGGCTATCCAATGTCATTGCTCGAAACATCCCTAGGAGAAGTGTTGAAGAGAAGACCAGAGTCGATATCCAATTTCACAGAACCGAGTTCCTTACAGGCGAATCCCTAAAAAATTCTTTCGTTTCCGAAGGCGTTTAATATTTCTTTTCATTAATCATTAATAATTCAAGATTATATTTCGTATTCTGTTTTCAATCTCGATGATTTGAGGATGTTCAAGATTCACCAGAACTGAGATTGAGGATTGTCAAACTTTTGTCCAAATTTGCGACTCACCCTATATGTTCTTTTCTTAAGGATATTGAGAATGATAAGCATTACACAGCTGAAGATCACAGTGAGATCGTATGCATACTAAATTACTATTTTCACATAAGCTGAGACAACACCTGTAACGCGTTATCGCTGGCCAAGATACAGTTATTTGGCAAATAAAGTCGTAAACAGGACGCGAACATTGAGAATGTGAAGTCTTTATATATCAATCTCATAATCACACGACCGTTTGGTTGACATTCACATGCTAACTGATACCTCTAAGTCCGAAATGGGGGAATTTAAAGGCAGACTTTCCATAGTTTTCAGAATAAGCATCGTGTTCTACAATTCCTATTATTTCCTTCTGAGGCAAGCTACCATTGACGATGTTAGGTATATTAATACTCGATAATCATTGGGTAAAGTTAAAAATTTTAGTCTCACATTCCTTCTTGTTGTTTTTGCTGTAATCGTCAAAAGAGATTTACTCTATTTCCATATGTTACAGGCAGATATTCACTTTAACCGTATATAAAGATAAGCACTCCAGTAGGTTTAAAAGATACGGCTTTGTGGCAGTAGTTTGTGGCTAAAACATGAAGTTTTAACACTTACACAGCAAATTCAGTGTGTAGCATTAGTTAACTGGATGCGGGTGTCCACTGATGGTAAGAATATAGTCTTTCCTGAGGAGATATATCACCGTTACGACGTCAGAATTTCATCAGTGTTTTTTTAGATTTAGCAGCGTTGGTCTATGTTTCTCTACATCTTTTAAATTGTAATATCCACGCATGATTGCAGATGAGACTCCTTCGCCATCTTGAGAACATTATTAAAGTTTCAATTAAAAGCTTCGGATAAGGGTAACGTTGCAGTGATGCTCCTAGAGATGTTTTCATTTAAAAACACCTGCAGTTGATTAACATACTATACAGGAAATTGTCTTCGGTGGATACCTATGTGATCGGTTCTTGTGAGGATCTGCGAACCATCTTCGTTTAGCTCCACTTAGTCTTCAGAATATAAAAACACATCGAAGGGTCCAAGATATTGGTCAGAGTCGCAGGGATATTGAATTCGAGAGGTACATCTGTTTTGTGATTGCGTGAACGGGATTATTACTAATAAAGTTGTTCACTCACACTGATCTGTGTGGGTTCACTGAGAAGAGATCCAATTCACTCTTACAACCGTCTGGGCTGGAGGGATGGGAGGAAATACATCTTGCTTGTACAATCGCCTGACGTATAATGAGGAGAGATTTGTTTAAAACATTCCTTATATAGCGAAATTTAGTTACAGGTTTATCTGTTTTATGTAAAAACACAGTTCCCTTATCGTATTAAAGGGCCAACACTCAATAACACTTTTTCTTAGTGGTTCTCTCCTATTCCTATTTATGTTGACACGTCATCTTTACGGCCGTATTTTTTCGTTTTAACATCCATCTAAACATTTCAGTCAGAAGCATCGGTAGTCGACGTTTTATACGCTGTTCGAAGGGTCGATACCGCATAATGGTCCTGGAAAGTTCTATACCTTCCTATGCTGCTTTTTTAACGAGGTATTTTGCCTCCTGATTTAAACAAAGGGATAGCACGGTCTGAAACAACGAGCAAAAAACCACTAAACCATATCCCTCTGCTTCTTGAACCCCCGGAAGACTCGTTCATTAAATTATTATTATTTAACGGAGCTTGTTCTTTCTAATGTGTACTTTACAGCACTGCTGTCCCAATGTGAAGGGTATGGATTACCTTCCACGTCACTTATATAAATACGAAGCGAGCTGACTTGACTCTGACTCGTGCTGACTTGTGATACATTAGGAAATTTTATAACTCTATACTTTAGGAAACTGAAACTACTCTTAACAAAGGGCTTTCAGTATTCCCTATACTGATGGTCTTAATATATCTGTATAACATAGGCCATACCAGGATCTTGAAACATTAGAAAGGCATGAAGATGTTTACCTTCTGGTGTATTAATTTGAGACCTACTAGCCCATAGTTGGTATATAACGTATTATGATATCCTTAGAGATGGGTTTGTTCGTTATTTTCTCCCATATGAGTGTCTGCATGTGGTAATGTACAATTACGAAACCAGGCAGAAGAATGGAAAATAATAACTTATTTCAATTTACACATGAGTTTGAGATTTTAAGGTGATTAACACGTTATCTTCGTTAACGGATTTATTAACAAGAAACACTAAATCTTTACATAACGCTTGTTTCTAATTTTTTTTGTTTAAGGCCATGAACAGATCAGTAAACGCTTTTTAATGTATCATATGAACTACCTGCCATAGAAATATTTCTCTTTTCGTTTGGTTAATGTCTGTATTAGCGTTAATTTTTAATACATTTTTAACATATTCAACTCGTCTAAATATTATAAAATGCCGAGGGGGACTCTGATATATTCTCGACAGATGCGTCTATTACCATCTCGCATAAACCAGCTTCATACATTTCTCTTTCTAGTTTTATGGAGTTCAATAATTGGGTTGTATAGTCTGATATTTTATTAGCAGGAAACAGATCCATAGAGGCCGAGGAAGGTAGCGTTAATTAGAAATGATCTTCGGAAGTCATGATTACAGTTTCTCAATTTCACATACACCTATTTACGAACTAGACTCTTTACACATCGGCAGCTCTTCCGTAATAATGCACTTTTACACACGCCGTACCATGTGTGATGGGTAAGGGGTTTCCTTTGACATCTCTTATATACACCTTAGGTTCTCAAATTGAGCATTATTCAGAGGTATATAGTGTACACTAGGAAAACTTATAACTCTGCCCTCTTTAGGAAGTGTACTCACTCTTAAGTAACTGAGCCCTTAGTGTTCCAAACATACTGGGTTCTAAAATATCGCTATAAACATATGCTACACCGGGGTCATGTAACATCTTTGAAGGGTCACATACAAAATGTAATGAATCATCGGTGTTGCTTTTTGCTACAGCTTATCTAAATATCTCCATAAGTGTGGGATATAATGTATTATGTCTTTAGAGGCTCTTTGATATCGTTATTCTCAATATTGTGTCATCACGTAAGTAACTACATTTATGAAACCAATCTGAAGTGTGAAAATAAATAAACTATCTTTCAGGTTTACCTGGCTTAAGACTTTAAGGTGATTAACACATTGTTTTCGTTGAAAGTTTTATACGTAGAAATACTCAATTTACATATACGACTTGATTTAAATTGCTTGTTCAAATATTTATGAACACATGGGTAAGAGATTTATAGAGACCACTGTTTATTAAGAAATATCTTTCAAAGAATATTCTCTATCAGCTTCTTCTCGATTAACCTCATATCTGTGTTAATCTTTATATACGTTTGTTAACATTCTCAACAACTCTAAATATTACAAACGCATATGTGAACAGGCATATTCCTCTAGACGCGCATCCAAGTAATCAATTTGCATAAACCTACCTTCGTACATTTCTCGTTCGAAGTTTTACGGGACTCAATCACTCTTGTAGTAAGTCTGATATTTTAATTTTCCGCGATATAAGTCCATAGAAGCGATGATGGCAACGTTAAATAGAAATGATCTTCCCTCTCCATGTTCCCAATGTAAACTGATCAATGTTTTCTTAATTTCGCTAGCATTTATATGAACTTTAAACTTCACTGGTACTATCCCAATTTGACAGATACTGTTTATTTCTTACTATTCCTTTAGATCCTATATTTTTTCCATTTAATTACTCGTGGCACTCTAGGTAAATCGTATTTTCTGTATTTTTTGTATAGAATTTTCCTTTTATTTTTTCACCATCTAAATTCCTCAAGATAGTATAATTTTAACTCATCTCTCGAAATTCTCTGATGGTATCTACTTAAAAACTTCTCCCCTCGACCATCCAGCTTCATACTCTTTTCTGAAATTTTTCACAGTCCTGATACTCTCACATAATCTCTACTTTATTAACACGTGTTATCCTTTATTTTTCCCATTGAGTTGATAGGTACAGCTGGTTTTTGTCTTCACCATCTTATAGGGGTATTCTTAAGTGTTCTATGATAAGACCGGTTATAGGATTAAGCCAGGTCTTGTAGTATATGGAAATATTTAAATGTATCATCTTCGTGAAAATACTATGCATTCTTTTTTTTATAGTTCTTTGTACTCTTTCAAATATTGTAGCTTTATTAACTGAAAATGTGTTGAATACCCTCTGTCATTCTCAGTAACCTATTTCTTGAAAACTCTTTGCCTAAAGATTCTGTACCCTTATCTGTCCAATCATCTGAGGTTATCTGCCATATTCATTTATAATTTCTTTGACTGCTTATTAAGCTTTGTTTTTATCTTTTAAAACCTTAAACCATAAGTATCTGAATATTACATCTATCCACAAAAAGAATATATTGAAACCCATCATTGTAAGATTTATATTCTTTCATATCTGTCAATCTAACTGCCATACGTTATCTAAATGCGGGCCTATATGTTTTTCCGTGTCGGAAATTTGTTTTCCGTACAGGTTTAATGTCATTTACATCATTACACCTAATATATTTTTTCAATTCTTTTTATAATTTGAGGAAACTTTAACGCAAACCTTGAAAAAACCACCATACATGTATGGGCTGTTTTCCACATAAGAGTAATATTTATCGACCGTTCCTTAGCCTCCATGAATCTCACAATGAAGTTAACAATAAAAATTATTTATACTGAAAAGGTGATATAAAAACCAAATGTTATATATGAAATATTTATTTTTAATTACAAAATAATATTAACTATTTTAAGATTACAAATCTAAAAACATAGCAGATGTATCCAGAAAGATAACATAGGTTATACACAACTGAATTTTAAATTTACAAATAATACATCATATCAAAAATTACAATAAATAATTAGGAACTAATCCATTTTGAAGCGATGTAGGTTTTTTTCTTATTCTTCCTACACTTGAACGTAATATTCTTCCTACACTTGAACGTAATGTGCTTCTACTTATCAACTTTAATTCTATCCGATGCAAAGAAGTACAGAAGGGACTCGCGTCAGTCCTGAGGAGACATTGGAATTATTATCCAGATCCGTAATTTTTGTTTATCTCTGATTAAAGTTCTCGGAAAATTATAGTCTGAAGTTCTTGTTTGATCCTGTTTCATCCTGCTACAGGATCCTTTCTCCAATCAAGCGAGAGATCGGATATCAGTCAACAATATTCGATCCAGCTATTGTTCTCTCCATCAATAATGATTTGACCGAGCTCGATTCCATATAATCTGATCTTTTAAAATATTATATGAGCTAACCCGTTTTCTGCTCCTCATTGGTAAGCTTTCCTTGAGTACATGTTTAAATTTATCTTCTCTTTTCACCTCAATGTTGTATCTGTTGCTAGAGCTTGAATCTTCTAGGTGAATTTATAACTTTTAGATCTTACTAATTTTTGTATAGCATTTTTGATATACGGATTCTTTTTTCATGAATGGTTAACATCAGAGTTTAATATTTGATGCAGTTCATTTTCGTAATTATTTATCTGTTCAGCTTGCGGATCATATAAACTCAAAAGGCTGCTGTTGAAGCAACGGTTGATAAGGTTTATACCCGATCTGTTGCAGTTAAAACTTTGAAACCTACTTCGAACTGTTGTTGTTGTTGTTGCTGATTTGGTTGTTGTTGTTGTTATTGTTGGTGTTGTGTTGGTTGTTGTTGTGTGTTGTAGAGGTAGGGTTCCGGTATTATATTTCTTCTTCTCATAATCGCTGATAGGGCGTAAAAACCACTACCATTCTTCATCATTTGAGCAAGCCACTCTGGTTATCCAGGGGCTATAACGACAAGAGTAAGAGGGTAGGATCACACCTCGGCCTCTGCTGTAATAGCTTCTTTTTATTTTTAAGTTTCTTAACGTTACCAGCAAGTTTTTTTAATGATGTTTCTATGAACGACGCAGCTTTACTCTGAGGTCTGTTCTAAAGGAACATTTCTTTTAATAAAGATTTAGGCCAGTACTTCTGCTATACAACATTGTATAATTTTTCATCTTCACAAGATCATTTACGTTTTTCAGAAGGTTTCAGGCTTTTAAATTTTCTCATAAGAAGTTAATAATCTGCTACTAGAGTACTCATTATCCAGGTAGTTACTGTCTCAATCTCGGTTTGGTAAGATATTTGTACGCAGTAACACTCTTTGCGTGTTCTTAGGATGAAGCTCACAGAGTAAATAACCGTGAGGTCTACATGTAACTTCTTTATATACTTTTAGGAACTCTTTACGTTGAGTAGGGAACATTTGTGTGGCCACAACATTGACCTGACTCATATCCCTTCTTTGTCCGAACAAGATTAAATACTGTGTGTTTAAAGACACATCCCTCATATACTTATTCTGATGAAAGATATTCTGCGTTATAAAAATACTGTGATGTTTAAATGATGAGAGTAAACTGTGAAAGTTTCTGCTATATCTCATTACATTTATCATCCAAATCATAGGGATTATAATTTTAAGCCCTGGTAAACTTGAAGAGCTTTTAAGTCAAATATAAACCCTTCGTGAATGATTAAACATCTTGTAATTTTAAACTTTTTTGGTAAACACTGTAGCACCATCATGATTTTAACAGGTTGTTGTTGTTCGAAATCTGAACGCTCTCTTTTAAATGTTTAATAACAGAAAGGTTTTCCCGCATCCTGTAGGACCAGACACAGACATGTGGCAGGAGCGCGGAACATAAATTTACCAACGTCCATTCTAGGTTGACACCTGAAAACTAATGAACAAGAAAAGGTTTGCAATTTTTGTTATAAATGTTCACCAGCCAATAGAACAATAGATCATGGATGGGAAGGAGGGAGGAGGGGAGGATACCTTGATTCACTGATTTACTGTTTTAGGGTCTGTAAAACATAACAATTTTACAAAAAAATATGACTTGAATCAATAGATTCAACTTAGCTGGGTAGGAGGCTGGTGGGGAGGGTTGTTTGAAATTTACTGATTTAGGGTAATGTAAAACGTTACAATTTAGTAAAAGATTTGACTTGAATAATAGATCAATAGATCATCAGCAGGGTAGGAGGGTGGTGGGGAGGGCAGTTTGATTTACTGATTTACAGCTTTAAGGTATGTAAAACATAACAATTTTAATAAAAAATATGACTTGAATCAATAGATCAATAGATGGGTAGGAGGGGGGTGGGGAGGGTTGTTTGATTTACTGATTTAGGGTATGTAAAACATAACAATTTTAATAAAAAATATGACTTGAATCAATAGAGATCAATAGCATCACGGGATGACAGAGGGTGGTTTGGATGATTGGTTTTGGATTTTACTGATTAAGATGTAAACGTAAATTTTTACGTTATAAACATGAAAAGCATAAATTTTTTTAGTAAAAACAAAAATAAATTAAAAAAATAACTAAAAAATAATAAATTTTTGAAAAAAAATAAATTGAAATCAAAAGCTCACTCGTAAAAGCTAAAAAAAAATTATAAATTTTATTAAAAGAAAACAGAACACGTTTGCGTTCTCACTCAGGATTCACGCCGGATCGCGCCTGCAGGCGCGTGGGCGCGCGCACGCGCCCGTTTCGCGTCGGACCGCGCCTGCGGGCGCGCGCACGCGCACGCGCACGTTTCGCGTCGGATCGCGCCGGCGGGCGCGCACACGCGTCGACCCGGGGCCTGCTGACACAACCCGCATCGTCATGAGGGAGCCTCAAACCATCATTGTCGAGATCTACATCCTTATAAACATATATTTTAACACCTATATTGTATTATTATAACCTTATTTACTATCCCAGCACAGCACCGGTGCCGTTGCCAACTCAAACTCTATAGATTCAGACTCCTTTCTCCTTCTTCTATACACTATCCAAATTTCAGCCTTCTACGATCAATTTAATTCTTTGGGGGGCTGCGTCCCCCCGTAAGGGGGGACGCAGGGGTACTTAATCTCGTCTACGACGAGATTACGTCATCACACTCGGATGGGAACCATTAGGCCTAACCGAACTCGTTCATTCGGCGCGTCCAAAAGGGCGCTAAGCGACATATTTCAAGCTACGGGACG
>JABUQX010103458.1:0-10000 GCA_015478945.1 Trachelipus rathkii
GCTTAAAAATAATTATACCTTTTTTCTTTTTTTTTCATCAAAACAATCAATATAACATTAATAATATTATATATAATATCTATATATATATCTTATATATATTATAATGTAATATATATATATATATATATAATATTAGATATATATATATATATATATATAATATATACCCTATACATATATTATATTATATACTTATATTATATATATATATATCATATATTTGAAAGGATTCTAATGAACTAGGCTTTTCAAAGGGAGGAACGACCACAGCAAATTTTGGTTCAAAATATATATACCTATAGCAATACTCTGAAATATTTGGTATTTTCAATGCAATATATTCTGTAAAATCAACTACACCATTAATATTAGAAAAGGTCTTTACATTGAAAGTGTCCTTATAAGTTCTGATTGCTTGAAAACCTTGACAGAAGGAACATTCATCACGTGAAAACTTAGAAAACTTAAAAGGATTTTAATATTTAATAAAGAAGAGCACTCAATCTAATACACGATGTCATATGATAATGATGTACATTGTGTTTGAAAGACTTATCTTAAGAGTAAATCGTGAAGAATAAATACCGAGTTCCTAAAGGCCATGTAAACACACTAGGTTCTTTCTACAACTATCCTGAAACTACCTGATCTGTTTCTTTACCGCTGCCAGAATTTTCTTCGTAATTATTTGGTCTTTGTAGTATTGCTTTTCACAATAAAAAAGACAATGATACATTTTATACACACTAAATAATATGACAAAGTTAAAAATTAGAAATTTATTAATATAAAATAGGATTTCACATTTATTAAATTTTTGAGAACCACAAGAGGGATTCCACCAAGACTATCAGCTTCTTTGAGTTATAATTCAAAATGCGGCAGAACATAAAATATTTCTACTTATGAATCACAAAATACACAAAAAAGGTTGGAGAGAGAGTGAGAGGAATTTGAAAAATGCGGGAAATGGGTGCGGGAATTGTCCAAATTATTATCAGAAGCATTGTCTGACGAGCGTGTTCTAGACTTAACAGAGGTAAAAAACAACAATTGCGCCGATCGAGAAAAACTAAGAAAAGAATCCAAATTAATTCACACTTTCAAAAGAGAGAGCAGAGAAGAGAGACGAGAGAGAGGAAGCGGAGAGGAAGAGAGAGAGAGAGAGAGAGAGAGCAGACGAAGAGAGAGAGAGAGAGAGAGAGAGAAGAGAAACGAGAGAGGCAGAAGAGAATATTATTATTTCTTAACTGAAAGCTATTAATTAGTTATAAATCAACTTTAAAAATGAAACAAAAAATTAGCAAACTAACAATGAAAACTAAACAATGAAATATGATTTTCAACTTTTACAAAACTATTATTATGTGTACACCACCAATATTAAAAACATTCATGAAAAATATTTTTCACTTCAGGTTTAATGTGCAAAATTTAATTAGCAAAATGACTATGTTAACATATCAAAATTACAAGAGTTTATGCAGAGAACTACCCAAAGTGTTTCAGATTTAAACCTATTACTGTACTATTTTTAAGTTCAAAGGAAATGGAAAATATTTTCTAAAAGTTTTCGCAAAATGGCAGTAGCAATTCTTTTGTTAACACCTCACTGATCAATTCTGTACGACTTCTGCAGCTCTCTTGACATCCCAAATAACTGACAGAGAACATGCCTTATCTCGAAATTCAAAGCATTGGAGAACAAGTTAAAAGTTTCTTTCGCTAAATTCTTCAGGTTCTTCTGCAAATCACAAATTTACTGCTTGTATGAAATTCAAAGCCAAACTTACATTATGTCGAAATAAAGTTCTTTGAAGTAAACCAAATGGCAATCAATTTGGTAAGATGATCAATAATTATCGTCCTTAATGTCACAGAAAGAAAGTTCTTCAAATCCTCCAAACAAGCTAACTTTGAGAATAGTTGATGTTTTTGTCTACCTTGCTGCCCCAATTACTTGCATCCAAATGCTGAAACTTTTACAGCCATATCCCATTTGATTATATTTACACTCTGAAGGCATGAAAAGTAAACATCGTTAAAAACTAATGGTTTTTTCTTTTGGAACTTTTGTTTTTTTTTATTTTTGGGAAAAATTTAATTTTTTACATTCTCCTAACAGTTTCTTCGGTAAAATTTTTTTTTTTTTTTTCCAAAAAAAAAAACCATTGCTTTATTTTTTTTTGTTTTCCTTTTTTGTGGGCTATTTTTTTGGGGAACGGTGCTTTTGTTTTTTAAAAAGGTTTTAAAAAACTTTAATAGTAAATAAAAAACTTTTTAAAATATTTAATAAAAAAAAAAAAAGTTTAAATCTATGTAAAAAAACGTAACTCAACATAACCTTACTTACGTATCATAACCTTACTTAAGCGTCATTTATTTATATATTTTAAATTATTATTTTGCACTTGTATATTTTTTGAAAAAAAATAACATGCTTCTGGCACCTGGTTAATTTTTACGATAACCTACATTATAAAAAAACTTGAAACATTAAGACATTCCCAACGGAAGCAAATAATGACAAAAAGCCATACTATATACTCATATTACTATATACTATTAATCTTACTATATATCATCGTTATACTATATAACTATACTATAGTATATATTATATACTATAATAATATATATTACTATAGTATACCAATATATCACATACCTTAATATAACAACTAAATTAAGATCACTTTAATATATATACGATATTTACTAATTAATATTACTATATTACTACTATATATATAGTAATATATATACCTATATACAAGTTACGTATATATATATATATTATGATTATATATACTATATATAGTATATATATATAATTATTTAGTATATATAATATTATATATATAGATATAGTATATTATATATATATATATATATATATAATATTATATTAATATAATATATATATAATATATATATATACTATTATATATATATAAATATATATATGTATATATATATATATATATATATATATATATATAGTATTATATAATATACTATATATTAATACTATATTATAATATAGTATATATATTATATATATCATATATATATATATATACCTATACTATACCTATAGGCTCTTGTTGATTATCATCATCCAGTTAAGCTAAAGCCCAATTTATTTTAAACATACTAATCGAACACACATGAACAGCAACGCCTCATGTGTAAAAGATTGAACCTTTTTTCTAATAAGTTTTAGTCTAGTTAATTGAAAATAATGGAAGTGAAAAATTTATACCGGTAAGTTTGTTAACAGAAAAGCTGAAATAAATTTAAAATAACATCGAGGTTAGTCGAGGTTAAATACTAATTATAATGTTTGACTTAAGTAGATTAAAATATATTAAAAAAAATTAGATTCGTATTTTTTGTTTAACATTTTAAAATGTGAAGCTCACTTTTTACAATTAGCGACAAAATTGTGAATTTTTTTGTTTCTACAGTTATACAAGTTCTGAAACAATGGAAAATTGAAAACCAAATTATAATCATGAATGGTTCACAATAACACTTTTACACTAGATTAGAGCACATGCCTACTAACAATCATCGTCATATCTAAATCGCTAACTCCTACATCATCTAGTACACTATATCTGCATGCGAGAAAAAAAGACACAGTGATGGAAATTAAGCATTTTACCCATGGACGAGCAGAAATTAACCAATAGACATATAACAACTATTTGCGTGTAATAAATATATAGACTATATATATATTAATTATATATATATATATATATATATATATATATAATATATATATATATGAGCACGAATATTATATATTATATTAATATATATTACTGTATACTAATATAATAGACCTTAGTAAACCATGAACCAAAAAGAACAGAATGAAAAGGTTGAATAATTTTTTATTTAAGGTAAGAAAATTAAAATTAAATTTGCTATAAAAGAACTTACTTTTGATTTTTTGAGCTTGTTTATTCGACGTAAATTATTTATTATTTTGCTTCACAATAGTGTTGTAGATAGTATATATATACATACATGATTATATGTATACATTCATGGTAATTACATATATCTAATTATATATAATTATAATATATAATATATAGATATATAATTATATATAAAATAATATAATATACTATTATATTATATATATAGTAATATATATATAATATAAATATATATCTATATTATATATAGTATATATAACTATATATATATTTATATATATATATATATAATATAGATATATATACTATATATATATATATATATGGTCAGATGTTTAATTCTCACAGTATGTAACTAGAACGGCAGGTCCTACTTGTAAAACAAATTTATAATATTTGGAGAATCAGCCGAACTATTATTGGCGGCAATTTAATTTTTTTATTTTTTAGTCCTTTTATTTCATTCTTATTTTGTAACTTAAGAATTTCAAAAAAAAAAATTATTTAACAAATTAGGGCTCGGAAACGGGGGACAGAGAGGGGACGTTTCATACCCCGTAGGAGGTCGGGGGAACGCCCCGCGACACCCAAAGACCAAAAGCGGGGGTTCCGGATAACATTACTCGACGAATGAATTTAATCTTACTATCTTCTATCTGAAACGCTCAGAAGGCCCCTGAGTTTTTCATTAAAACGAATGGAAGTTGTTCCTTAGTTACAAAAAAAAAGGCTGTTTTTATTTCATTTTTCTTTATATCATTTATAAAAAAAAAAAAAAAAAAGAAGAGTTAAAGATCCCATCCTTAGAATTTTACGCTGATTTTCAAGATTATAATTATTTACTGTAGACCTGCCGTTCTCTAGCTACCATTACTGTGCAGCAACTTAAAAAATCATTGGACCATATATATATATATATATACTATAATAAGATTCAAGAAATGTTTTATATATGATAATATGTATTATAGAGTTAGATGAAATATAATACATAAATATAAGTATAAAATATATATATAATAGTATATAAAATACTATATATATATAGTATATATATATATATATATATATATTATATATAATATATATATATAATCATATATATCTATAGATATATATAATATATAATATATATATGTAATATATATATAGTAATTATCTAGAGACTATATATATTATATTTATATATATAATAATATTATATATATATATATATATATATATATATATATATAGGAACCGGATGGAGAGAGAGAGGAGGGAGAGAGGGAGTCAGTGAGCAGAGAACGAGAAGCTAAGAGAATATCCTAATACGGGAGAAAGTGCTTTCTATAAAGAAACAGAAAAAGGTCTAAAGAGTATAGAGAACGAAAGTGAAAAAAGAGAAGAAGAAATTTACAGGATGATATAAAAAAGAAAAACAATAGACAAAAAAGAAGCAAGTGAAAAGCCCATTTTCCCATCCTCTTTACTTGATAAAAATTTTCGGCGCCTTAGTTAGAGCCAAACTACAATAAATTCACTCCGCTTTTTTTTTGATATTGATTATCACGCACCTTCACTTTGAGGAATACGGTCTAGCTAACGTATGCGAAAGGATAGATAAGGGGATAACCGATTTCTTTACGCGGTCTTTTAGCGCACTAACGTCTAAGATGGAAGCCAGTCTAAAGTTGCAAACTTAGAGAGGCCTTTTAATATTTTATTGAAATTCTATAGATAATGTTTATTCGGTTCTATGTCTTGTTAAGCTGTATAAAACAGCTGCTCTTTATATTAGAGCCACTGAATGATTAATATTTAATATATATATACTATAATATATATATATTTATAATATATATATAGTATATATATGAAATTTATTTATATATATATAAGTTATATATAATAATAATTAATAGTAATATATATATTTATATATAATATTATATATGCAGTATAGTATATATAGTAAGTTATATTCTATATACTATATATATACTATATATATATATATATATATATTATATATTATACATATATATGTTATATAGTATAAATATAAATATATACTATATATTATATATTAGTACTATAGTATATATATATATAGTATATATACATATATATAGTCTTATATGAATACGGTAAAGTTCATATGAAATCTGTGGGTTCTTGTATGCTTTTGGATATGAATGTTTAAAGTTATGATTATGTAACTAGCTACAACATTTCAGTCACTCATTGGTTGATATTTCTCTCCAATCTTTTTATAAACAACACCATATTAACATCCCTAAAAGTAGTGCCTTTTCCAAGGAAAAGTAAACAAAAAGTCAGTTTTGAAAATATTGACTTTTAGATCTCCCAGAGTTATTTTATATTTTTTATTTATTTATTTATTTAAAAAAAAAATTTTCTCTCTCTTTCTCTCTTTTGTTTATCCATGATTTGAAATAACAAACCCTTGCTTAAATTACGAGATCCTTGTTGAGGGTTTTCACCCTTTTTTTTTATAATTCATCTTTGTATCATCATATTTGTAATATTTAAGTTCATGAAAGAAAATAATTAAAAATAATTTATACATTTACAAATTTGAAGAAAAATAAATAAATAAATGAAAAAAAATAATTAAAGGAAAATTATTAGATGTGTTAAGTGACAGGTGTTAATATTTTACTCAATTGCGAGAATATACTCAAATTTATTACATACATACATACATACATACATACATACATACATACATACATTACATACATACATACATACATACATACATACATACATCATACATACATACATACAATACATATAATAAGTACACATAGCTTGCATACATACATACATACATACATACATACATACATACATACATACATACATACATACATACATACATACATACATACATACATATATGTTACATTCATAAGTAGGGATAAATGAAAGCTTTCATGTAAAAGATATGCTTATTATATTTATAAATTAGTTATTTTATATTCATTATCCTAAAATAAAATTCTTTAAAAATTAATACCAATAAAAACTAAAAACAAAAAACCGAAAAAAAACAAAAGACACAATCTCCCCCCCCCTGAAAATAAAAACAAAACCCCATTAATAGACAAAAAAAAACATTACAAAACTTGAGCCATTTTGTTGGAAGATATCGGTAACTAAAGTCAGGAGTCACAAAGGCCTTGTAAATATGGAGTTAAATGTTTGTTCCTAGGGAGTCCATTCCCAAATTCTCTATATCAAATAAATTGGCAGTTCTTGAAACAAACTTTTCCATATCTTCGAGTTCTTATGTGGAGTATAGAAATAAAGTTTCGAAATTATGACTCAATTACTCTTATGTTTTTATTTGTTCACTGACGTTTGTCCACTTCCAAGATATATATATATAAATATATATTATATATATTATATATATTATATATATAGTATATAATATATATATATATTATACTTATACTATTAATATATATATATTATATATAAAATATAATAATAGTAATATATATTATATATAGTATATATTATATATATATATTATGATATATATAATATATATAGATATATATACTACTAGGTATATTATATATATATATTATATATATATATATATATATGAGTATATATATATTTTATATATATCATATATATATATATAGTTATATATATATATAGTATATATATATACATATAATATTTTTATGTATGTAAATATATGTAGTGATAATATATATCGACCTATATATACATATTAGTATATCGTAGATATATATATTATATATATATATATATATATATATACTATATATAATAATATACGTATATATATATATAGATATTATATTATTAGTATATATATATTATATATATATATAATATATATTATAGTAATATATATATATTATATAATATTATATATATTATATATATATATATAATATATATTTAATAAATGTTGTATATAACTTCTATAGTATATATATATTATACATATAATATATCTTATATATATAATATATATCTATATATATTCATTATATACATAATGTAAATATATTATTATATATAATATATAAATATATATGTCGTTTTCTGTAATAGTACAGAAAATAAACAGATAATAAATAAATAATTATCAGATATGACAATTCAATTAATTATAGAGAACAAATATATAAATAATTTTATATAATAAATATCAATTTTATTCTCAATAACAATTTACGGGTGTTAAACATATTTAACGTTGAAATGATTATATTATCTTATATATTCAGAGTAAAACAATTGTTTTTCTGTACATAAGACAATTATTTGTCTATATTTTTGATGAGAAGCTGAAATACGCGAGACACGATAATAATAACCACATCTCGACCCCCCAGTATTATCCCCGGTGCCCTCTCGCCTTCCTTAGGGGTCAGACCCCCCGGTTGAGTAAACAAGTCTAGCTTTAGAACATAACACCTTTACCACAAACACCTTGTACTAAAACACAATCCACATCCAAAGTCGAATTCACAATCAATCCTTCTAGTTATATTTGATCATTATTCAACAGTATATTCACATCAATACCTCCTTGATTTAGTCGTTTTTAAGTTTTTACTCACTTCCATACATATTACGTCTCCCTCTTACCCAAACTGCACATTCATCTTTAATATATACCCATATTTATTAAAACTCCACACTAAATTATGCAATATCACCCTCTCATTACTACCTAATATTTGCAGATTTTCGAAGTGAATCCTCCACACTTTCCTCACCAAAGCACCATCTCTATTCATTATTCTATGAAGGTTCTCCGTGTACTGTTTCTAAACCTTTCATACATACTTCCAGAATATCTTCCTATTCCATTGTAACTCTCCGTTTATCCTCCTAATAAACTGTTCATTTACCCCTTTTTTCCTCCTACATATGAAATTTTTAGTCTTCCTCTTTTCCTCCTTATATTTTTCCATACACCTTTCTTTCGTTACCTCATTGTTGACTTTAGGACATTCAACCACGCCTCTTTTTTTATATATTAATTACTCACTAATGGCATTCTTAATTCCTACTTTAGCATACCTACATACTTCTCTTGATCTGCTAAGAAACGTTTCCTTCATTTGCGTTCAGATTTGTTCAGTTTCACCTTCTTGATATTCAGCTGACTTATCTACAAGTTCTCTTCACTTATACTTATACACTTTAACTTCTCACTCCTAATTATCCCTACTTCCTTCCTTTTTTTATTCCTCTACATCCATGCTCCCGCTAGCTTAAGTTTACATAAGACAACATAATGATCTGATATCCCAGTCTCAATCTACTCACTGATCTATCACATGCCTCAACATCTCCTTGTTCACTAACACAAAGTAGATCATACTTTCCACATCGATGCTATCACTACCTACACCAATTCTTGTGTACTTATGGATACTCCTGTGTTCGAAGAATGTATTATTATACACTTACTTATCTCCTCATTAAAATCAAAAACCTTCCTACTATTCTCTTTTTCCTTAGCAATCCCAAAGGCACTTGTTAAACCATCTCTCTTTCGATCAACTATAAAACTATTCAAGTCGCCCAACACAAGCAATCTGAAATCATAACTCACCCTGTATAAAACATCATTTAGATTGCCCCAGGAAGTCCCGCTCCCCTCAATATCTTACTCAGAGGGAATATATGTTACAACCGCATAAACGATAAACTTTATAAACTTAAATTTAATATTCTAGTTCTTACACAAAATAAATATAATTTACTCATCAAAATCCCAACTCATTCTGTCCATTTCTCATTTTTCCCCACTCCAGCACAAACACATTTCACCCAACATCGCTCATTTCCTTTTATCTTTGTTTCTGTCACAGCTAGTATATAAAATTTACCCTTTCTAAATACATTCATCAGCTCTCACCTCTACCCTTCACAATTATTCCTCTAGCATTTCATGCACCCAGACGTTACATACTGTTTCGCCAAAAGACACAAGGTCGCTTACATCATACACAACCAGATCCGAAGCATGT
>JABUQX010103458.1:15000-17500 GCA_015478945.1 Trachelipus rathkii
TGGTTTGGTCAGTTGAAAGGCATGGAATAATAGTCGGTGGTTAGCGGATGTTTAGTGCGTTAGTCTGTTGGGAACGACCTGCTGGGAGGACTGAAGAAAAGTGGACTTGAGTCATAACGGAATGTCTGAAGGAGAGAATGTGAGTTTGGCAGAGGCGAGGAATAAAGGTTGCAAATAGGAGTGAATGCGGGGTTTGTGAGGGTGTATGGTTTTGGCCCACCTGGGCCAGGGGGTGAACCATACACGGACGATAATGCCATGTAGTTGAGTCCGTCGCCGCTCCCGGTGAAATTGTTGTTCTCATAATTAGGCATAAGGGCGGTAAGGCTGGGCCTTTCTTTTCGACTTTTGTGTCATATTCTTCTACTACTTTCACTTCTTGCCGATGCATGTCACGCACCTTACCCCAGTCTTTGGGAGAGAAGGAAGATTGAGATAAGATATATATATATATATAAATATATATATATATAGTTATAATATATATATATAATAATGATAATAATATATATATATATTAAAATATCTATTTCACACACACGCTCATATATATATATATATGTATATATATAACTTATATTATATATATATATATATATATGTTATATATTTATTATACAATATATATATTATATATATATATATATATATATATATATATATATATATATATATATATATATATATATATATATATAATATATATATATAATATATATATATATATATATATATATATATATATATATATATATATATATATATACTATATATATATATATATATATATACTATATATATATATATATATATATATATATATATATATAATATCATTAATATTGATGTCATAATTGCCCTCATTTATGATATGTATATATATTATATATATATATACTGATATATATATATATAGTAATATAATATTATATATATATATATAATATATATATTATATATATATATATATATATATATATATATATCATAATATATATATATATATATATATATATAGTATATATATATTTAGTGATTGTGCAGATGTCATTTTATTTCGCATCGCCGAATGCGGATCGGATGCGGCATGTTTTGAATTTAAACATTCGCGTTGCGGATGCGGATGGCGGATGTTTTAATAAATAATAATATAATATATTATATATATATATTATATATATATTATATATATGATATATATAATAATAATTATATAATATATATATATAATAATATATATATATAATATATATATAATCATATAATATATAATGATATATCGAGTTTTAGCCACAATCTATTTATATAATTTTTAAACAGACCCAAAGTGCTTGGACGGGACCCAATTCAAATGGTACCCCATTCAACCTCTTTCCCAACCTCCGACCTTAATGAAAGAGATTTTACATGGATTTATACTTTTTGCACTAGTATTGAAAATTCAAATATGGGAAAGGTTGTGCTTTGACGAGACATCAATTTTTCTGTCCTTTTATGCCTCTTTCTGCTGAGAGTCTTTTCTCTTTTCATCATATATTGGCCCAAGCATTCCTAAATACTCTCTCACTTGGAACACGTAGACATTAAGACATTAAGAATATTGAGACAGTAAGAAGCCACATGGGCCTATTGAGACTGTCCCAGTCAACCCAATACCCAAACATTGCTTATGCAAATCCACAAAGCACCCTAGGTCTTGTCCAAATTACTGTAACTAAAAAATCTACAATTGGGGCTTAGTCAAAAATAAGATTATATATATACATAAATATATCTATACTTATATATATATATATCTATATATATATTATATAATATATATATTATATATATATATATATATATATATATTATATATATATATATATATATATATTTATATAATATATTATATATATATGACGGTATATATAATATATATATACCCAAAACAATCCACATGCATTAATAACTAAGTTATGGTCATTACATGCAATCTAACATTTAATAACTACTTGTAACTAAAAAGCCCGCCATTCTGCTTCGTCTTAATCATATTATAAGATACCAACCCATCCATTTACCCATCAACCTTTTCTTAAATGTTGTAATCGAGTCACACTGCAACAACCTTCGTGTGGCAAGCCATTCAAAATTTAACAACTTTCTATTACTGAATGCTTGCTTTTTTATAATGAAGGATGAGAAGCTTTCTTTCTTAATGTTCTTATTATTGCCATCTGGTCACCTGCTCCATGCTCTTACTATGAAAAATTGTTGGTCTCACCGGTATTATCAGTAGATGTAAAATTTTGCTTCTAGACTTGTTATTCATGTCCCCTTGAGAAATTGCCTTTCTTACCCAGAAACATTCCTAAACTCCTTAGCCTTCTCCTCATAAGCTCTTTACCCTCAAACCCAGAAATCATCGTTGTTGCTCTACATTGCACTCTCTCTAGCATATCTAAGTCTTTCTTAAATAAGGGCCCAAACTTGTGCACAATACTCTATTACTGGCCTA
>JABUQX010103459.1:0-5000 GCA_015478945.1 Trachelipus rathkii
TATATATACTCATCGATATTATAATATATAATATAATAGTTTAGAATATAGTATTATACGTATATACAATAATATATTATATATATAATATATACAGTTATATATATATATATATGGTATTATATATATATAATTTTTAAAAATTATATATATAATATATATATATATATACCGTATATATATATATATATATATATATATACATATATATATATATATATATATATATAACACATTTTTATATGAAGAAATATATATTTTTATCACCAAAGATAATATAGATATATTATATATATATATATATATATATATATATATATATATATATAATCACCTAAATTTTAAATAAAAATATTATGTAAAATAGATTTGTAACGGTTTCGGTCTTTCGTTTTTTCCCCTACAAGCCAGAGCTTAAAACGGTAGATAGTTAAAAAATTAAAAAGATTAAAAAAAAACACCCACCCTAAAAAAAATTTATAAAAAACAAAAAATGTAACTAATATATATATAATATAATATATATATATATATAATATATATATATATAATTATATATATTATATTATATATATATATATATATAATATAGTATTAGTATAATATATTATATATATATATATATTATTATTATATATATATATATATATATATATTTATATATATCTATTTATATATATATATAATTAAAATTAATATATATATATATATATATAATATATGACTATATATATATATATATATATATATATATATATATATTATATATATATATAATATTATATATAATTATATATAGTAATAATATTAATAATAATATATGTATATTATATATATATATATATATATATATTAATATATATATATATTATATTAATAATATAATAATATATATATATATAATATATATAATATTATATATATATATATATATATATATATATATATATATATATATATATATATAATATACTAATATATATAATATATTACATATATATATATAATATATATATATATATATTTATATATATATAATATAATATATAAATTATATATATATATATATATATATATATATATATATAATATATAATTATAATATATATAATATATTATATATAGTACGGTATATAATTTATATATAACTATATATAGTATATATATATATATTATATATATTAATTACTATATATATTATATTTATATATTATATATATAATATATATATATATAATTATATATATATATATATACATATATTATATATATATATATATATATATTATATTATATATATTATTATATATGATCATATATAATATATATATAATGTATATATATATATAATATATAAATATAATATCTATATATATAAATATAATATATATTACATATGAGTAAAAAATATATAATATAATAAATATTAGATATAATAGTTATAAATTCTCACCGTAATTCAGGTTCAAATTAACAAGCAAAGAAAAAAAATCAAATAAAATCCCTAAATTTAAATCGATTCAAAAATGACAACAACAAAATATGTTTATTGAATTTGAACTAAATCTCACCGTTTATTTATTTATTTATTTGAATTTTTTTATAATGTAATAATCAAATGTAATTAACATAATTTTGTATTTTAGGATTATTTTCAGACAATTATTATTATTATTAATATTATTATTATTATTATTATTATTATTATTATTATTATTATTATTATTATTATTATTATTATTATTATATATTATATATTATTATTAATATTATATATAATTATTATTATTAATTTATTCTTATTAAATTATTATTATTATTATTATTATATTATTATTATTATTATTATTATTATATTATTATTATTATAATTTTTTTTTTATTATTATTATTATTATTATTATTATTATTATTATTATTATATTATATTATTATTAATTATTATTATTATTATTATTATTATTATTATTATTATTATTATTTAATTATTAATTATTATTATTATTATTTATTATTATTAATTTATTATTATTATATTAGTATATTATTATTAATTATGTATTTATATTTATTTTATTATTATTATTATTCATTATTATATGTATATTATTATTATTGATTATATACTTATTATTATTATTTTTAGATATTATTATTAAATTATTATTATTATCTATATTATATTATTATTATTAGTTATTATCTATATTATAATATTAATTATTAAATTAATTATTTATTATTATTATTTATTATATTATATATTATTATTATTATTTATTATTAATTATTTACTATGATAACAGTAGTTATTATTATTATTATTATTATTATTATTATTATTATTATTATTATTATTATTATTATTATTATTATTATTATTATTATTATTATTATTATTATTATTATTATTATTATATTATATTATTATTATTCATTAATTATTATTATTATTATATTATTATTATTATTTTATTATTATTATTATTATTATTATTAATTATTATTATTATTTATTATTATTTAATTAATAGTATCATTATATTATTATTATTATTCATTATTATATTATTATCATCTATTATTATTATTATTATTGAAACATAGTACAATTATTAATTAAAACTTCCAGCATGGTGAATGACAAAGGACTCTATTAATCTTTTAAAGAAAATATTCTCCCTGCCAAATACTAAATCATCCTTAATTAAAATTTAATGATTATTTTCAGATCTATGATGCTGATTTTGCAGATCTGTTGCTGATTCCCTAATCTTAAATCATAATCATGTTGATATATTCGACGAGAAAAGTCAATTGTCTTAACAACATAACACGGAAAAATCTCTACGAGGAATAACATAGATTGCAATTTTATATTATGGTTATTTGTAGGGCTGCGGAGCTGGCAAAATTTTTGCAGCTCCGACTCCGACTCCGGCTCCGGCTCCGGCTCCGGCTCCGGCTCCGGCTACGGCTACGGCTGCTCCGGCTCCGGTCCGGCTCCGGCTCCGGCTCCGGCTCCGACTCCAACTCTGGCTCCGGCTCCGGCTCCGGCTCCGGCTCCGGCTCCGGCTCCGGCTCCGGCTCCGGCTCCGGCTCCGGTTCCAGCTCCGGCTCCGGCTCCGGTTTCATCTCTAATTTCTCCATTGCACCAAATCATTAATTTTCTTAAATACAATATTTTTATTGTATAATCATGGGAAGTCAGGGGGAGAATCCTTCGTTCCCAAGAAATGTTTTTTTTACTCAGTAAGAAAAATTTCAGTAAAATATTTTATGCTAATGACTTGGCGTTTGATTCATTTTATTTGTGGTCTTAAAAATTGGATTCGTACACCCAGTATATATATATATATATACTAATATATTATATTATATATTATATATATATAATATATATATATATATAATATATATATATTATATATATATATATAATATATATATATATATACTATATATATATATATAATATATAAATATATATAATATATATATGTATATTATATAATATAGTATATATATATTATATATATATATATATATAATATTAATATAATTTAATAATATAAATTATTATTGTTATATATATATAGTATATATATATATATATATATATATATATATATATATATATATAGTATAATCTATTTATATATAATATAATATATATATATATATATATATATATAATATATATTATATATATATATAATATATATATACGTATATATATAATACATATTATCCCTCCTAGCTCAGGGTAGATGCACTCGCCTAACAAGCCGAACGAGGGGCCCAGGTTCGAGACTGGTTGGACGAGAGAAATTAGCTATTCTCTATTGACTCTAGCTCGGTTCCCACTCAGTGTTAATGATTACTTTTTCAGCGTGCTTTGCTTCTAATGGGAATTCTTTCTAAGCATCCACACAAAATATGCCTGCCAACGCAGCGAATTGGTTCGTAATCCGCATGTTCCCATAGGACCTTTCTCGAAGGTCCGACTGAACATCGCAAGTCCTTCCTGGGGCTGAAGGGGTTAATATATATAGTATATATATATATAATATATATATATATATTATATATATATATATATATAATATATATAATTATATATAATATATATAATATATATATATATATATATTTATAACATAAATATATATATAATATTATATAATTATATATATATATAGTAATAATATATATATATTATATATATATATATATAATATATATATATATAGATATATTATATATTATTATATATATAATATTATATATATAATATATAACATATATATATATATATATAGTAATATATATATATATAATATTAATATATATTATATATATATTTATACATAAATATATATATTATATATATATTATATATAATAATTACATATAATATATATAAATATATTTATAAATCTTCCATGATTTTGTTTCTGCCCAGCATACACTATCAATGTTTTCTTTTCTTTGTTTTTGAATAATTGGGCGTATATGGTTAAAAGAAATTTATAATATTTTGCAAGAGAATGAACTTATAAAATATACCTAAGCTTCACTTAATCACTAAACGTCTGAATAACAAGAAAAAACTTGCAAAAATGAACCCACAGATAATTATAATACATCATGAGGAACCTGAAGGCACAGATATTATATTAATACACTATGCTAAAGGCTAGTGCGTCAGAGTTTGCATGACAGATAGTACGATTTTTTATCTTTGTAATTAAAATTTAATTACTAACTAAAAACGAAAAAAACCTTTTTTTTTTTTTTTTTTTGAATTTATTACAATTTAAATCAAACCTTGGGCAGAATGCTAACCCTTCGCTGGTAGTATATTTGACACCTCCTAATAAGGAGTTAATGGCATCTCAATTTCGTACGTTTGACATATATAAATATTTCAAATAATTTGAAAAGGTGGGTAAAGTTTCTCAAATATATATCAAAATATATATATATATATATAATAT
>JABUQX010103460.1:2500-18467 GCA_015478945.1 Trachelipus rathkii
GCAAGCATTTTTATTAGTAAAGGTTTAAGTTACTAAAGTGTTATTTTGAAATCATGCTTAATTACGGGTTGAATAGGTTGCTAATAATATTGCGAGGGACAAGTGATATGAAACTAAAATTGTATCAGGAAGTTAGTGCCTTTTAAATAGATTGAGAAAGTAAAAGCATTGGTTAAAGATAAGAATGTTTTCTAAAATATGGGTAGAGAGGAAAAGTGGAAAATATTAGGAAGTGTGATCTAGCAATTAGGATTTGGAAACATATTCGAACTGTTAAAAATGTTTAGGAATTATATACGTAAATATATCATAAGAGGTCATTTAATAAAACTTAGAAGTTCGTAAACAAATATTTACAACTTGTTTGGATATATATATATATATATATATATATATATATATATATATATATATATATATATATATATATATATATATATATATATATATATATATATATACTTATCTCGGCTGGCAGGGCGTAGCCAGGGGGGGCTGAGGGGCCTGCAGCCCCCCCGAAATTATCGACAGTGCAATTTCTCTCACACATGAATTACCCCAAAACTCTTCTCTACCTTTCTTAGACACACTAATTTCTTGGAAAAACTCTAAACATCTTTCTTTTTCTGTCTATAGAAAACCAACTTCTTCTTCATCATATATACATTGGTTTTCTACACACACCTATAGTACCAAATTAGCTACTCTCACATCTCTTTATCTTAGAGCATTTAATATCTGTTCCCCTACTAATCTATCAACTGAAACTAAATTTCTTTTTTCTACGTTCACAAAACTTAATTATCCTCAACATTTCATCTATTCAGCTTACCACAAAGCAAAATTAAAATATTATAATAGTAATCCCCCTGACACAAAAACTAATTTAACTTATCTTCCCATCCCGTATAACTTAAATTATAAAATTAAACATCTCCCAAACAATATTTGTTTTACAAAAAAAATAATAAGATTTTCAAACCCCCAAAATCCAATATTCATACTTCTCAATGTATTTATAAGATTCCTTGTTTTGACTGCCCTGAGGTGTATGTCGGAGAAACTAATGATTATCCAAGAAGAATGTACCAACACAAGCAAGATTTAATCAATGATTCCGAAAACTCTGCTTTAACCACACACCGATCAGTTAAGAACCATAAAATCAATTTAAAGGATGCTTCCCCTTTAAAATTTTGCAGTCATATTAAAAAAATGAAAATAATAGAATCAGTTATTATTTATAATACAAAAAATTTTAACAAAATGCAAGGAGAGGTGAAATTGGACAGTTTTCAGAATTCCATTTTGCTCAGTTCAAACTTCTTGAAGGACATCAAGAGGAAGGATTTTTAAACAACAAACCAACCAATGTTTTTTTCGTAGCTTTAATGTAAATAATATTTTAGTTCCTGCATTTCATTTCTGAAAGAGGTCTTTCAAATTATGTTAGACGAAAGCTAAAATTAAAACTATAATTGTGTATATATTGTGATCTTTATTTTATTCTGTGTAAAGTTTTTTAAATGTATTAATAAAGAAATTTTATATTGCCAAGGGTATTTCATCATATAGTATCATTTACGTCAAAGTAAAGTTTTTTTAATGTATATATATATATATATATATATATATATATATATATATATATATATATATATATATATATATATATATATATATATATATATATATATATATATATATATATATATATATATATATATATATATATATATATATATATGTATATATGTATATATATATATATATATATATATATATATATATATATATACGTGTGTGTGTGTGTGTGTGTGTGTGTGTGTGGATATATTTAAGAAATCCGACACACAGAAATCTGATATGAGAAGTAGCACACATGTTTAAAAAAAATGAATTTATACCAAAATATGAATCGAAGGTGAAATTATAACTGAGTTAGAGAAAGGTTGGGCATTTTTTTTATTATTATTATCGTTATTATTATTTCCGTTATATTAGTATTCTTCATGGTTATTGATATTTTGGGGTTATCTGGATGTTTGTCTCGTATATTATTAGTTCTTATTATATTATTGTCGACGTTATAAATATTATTTTGAAAGTAAGGGTGAATTTTTTATTATTATTATTATTATTATTATTATTATTATTATGTATTATATATATATATATATGTATGTGTGTTTTATTATTATTATTATTATTATTATTATTATTATTATTATTATTATTATTATTATTATTATTATTATTATTATTATTATTATTATTAGTATTATTATTTATTATTTGCCATTGTTGTAAAAGATAGGATTTAACCCATATTTATTTGCGTTGCAAAGACTCAGTGCAGGGCCTGAAGCCAATTGCAAAACCACAAAAATAATCTGTACAAGGACTGAAACTAGGTGCAAAACCACAAATTTGGTGTGAGGTCCATAACTGTGTGTGACCAGGTTTAACCTAGGGACGAATCGTAGTTTTCGGACGAAAACAGAATTTCGAATAGATACGGATTGTGATGCATATTGGAGTATTAAGTACCAGGGTAAAATATCACCAGAGACATCACTTTGGACTTGCTCAAAGGATCATACAGGATTTACTGCAGGGTAACCATGTTGTTCCAAGGAACGCTAAACTAAATTTCGGTCAGGAGAAAATTTACAAACGATCTCACTCATTGAGGCGGAAAGCATTAAGGAAGTCATTATTTAACCAAAATTGGGTGCTAAGAGACGATGTGAGGTAAATTTGTCATCAGTTGAAAATATCGGCAGGACATTTTGAGTCTAGAAACTCAGCAGACAACATTTGGGGAAACGAGAAGTATCATTCCTGCGTAATTCTTGTTAAACAATATAAAGTTGATAAATATATTTGTAAAGGTTAAATGGGGAAATATATATTGGTAGCGGGTTGTTTAAATATATTTAGGTTAGCGAATAGTATTAGCTAGGAATAAAACGTATATTGATTTATTTCATTTATTTACTAGTGTTGTCACTCTATGACCTTACAAGAGGACCCTTGACCAAAATAAGCAATAGAGAGGTAAAACCATTATATAGAAGATCGCTAAAAAAGAAAAGGAAGAGTCAGAAATAACAAATTTGTGGATCTTTAACACTGGTGGCGTTATTCGATAACAATATATATATATATATATTATATAAATAATACGATAATATTATATATTAAGAATACTATAATAAATATATTTTTTCATATTTTTCTATCTATTATTTATATATATAGTAATTATCGAATTTTTAATAAAAGAAATATTATTGAGAAGTATATATATTCTATAACTAGTGTTGCGTATTAATTAAATTATTATAGTTATATTATATATATATATATAATGGTTAATTTTATAAAATGAAGAGTTTTTATATAATATAATTTATACCTTAGAAAATATAAATGTAATATATGATAATATTAAATAAGAAATAGAACATAATCAATCAATGCATAAAGAATTCAATCAACAATTATCTAATACTATTATCTAATGTATATCTATATCTATCTATATATATTTATATATATATCTATCTATCTATCTAATCTATATATATATAAGTTCTATTATCTATATTATCTATCATATCTATATTATTATGGTATTATGGTACTATTTATTTATCATTATTTAAAATCTATCTATCTATTTATCTAACTCTTCTATATATCTATATTATCTATTATATAATCAATCTATATATTTATCATATCTATATCTATACTATATCTGGATTGAATTATCATACATTGCCCTCAATAAATACAATACATATATATTTAACTATCTTTAATCTATATATAATCTTATATATCTATTACTATACTTTTATCTAATTTTAATTCTATATCTTATTATACTATGCTATACTAATCTTATAATTATATCTATCTTCTATCTATATCTATCTATTATCTATATTAATTATATATTATCTATTATCTATTATTATTCATATTACATCAATTAAGCAACTAATCAATTATAAATCAATCTCCAATTCATATGCAAACCATATCAAGCCATATACATATTATCAGTAATCACATATAAATATTAATCGATATATTCTAATTATATACAATCAATGATAATAATCTAATACAATCAATCAATATATCAATTACATCATATCAATTCTCATTAGATAAAACGTCTAATTAATTAATCAATATATACAATATATATCAATATAAATCATCATCAATCAAATAAATTATTAATTATTACTATATTAATATCTAATATATTATGAATTAATATCCATTCGTGACAAATACGCTTCTATGAATCAAGATACATATCTAAGTTTATTATCTATTCTATATATATCTATTATCTATCTATATCTATCTAAATATTCTAATATATTCTATTATCTATCTATCTATCTCTATCTTATTTTTACTATCTACTATCTAGATCCGAACCATTTGTATCGATCTATAACTATTATCTAATCTTAATATTTATCGTCATCATAATCAATAATCAATCAGTCGTCGGATATGATAATCGATCCAATCACATATATCAGATTTTATCTAATATCAATATCAATCAATAATTAAATATATAATAAATAATTCAAATATACAATAATATTTATATTTTTATATCTATTCATATATCACATCAAAGGATCCAAAAAAATGTCTTTTGAATTTTTGAAGCTTCTGCTATTTGGTTTATAAGTCGTATTCTTTATTATTCAATTCATATAGAGTACTGTATATATTCAGTGGACTATAAAATGTGTGAATTCAATATCTATCATACTAATCAATCAATAAATCAATCAATTCATCATCAATTATTAATTAAATTCAATTATTAATAAGTATGATATTATAAATATCGATTCGATTATCCAAATCTATAAATATATTATAATATCAATATTATCAATATCATTACATTAGATATGCAATCAATCAATCATCACGTCAATTCAAATATCAATATCAATCAAGTAATGAATACATCTAATACGTAATCATCAATCAAATCAATAATCAATCGAATTAGATCAATAATCATCATATTCAATTTATAATCTAATCTATCTATATCTATTTATCTATCTATCTTAGTCTTAACAATCTTTTTAATTATTACATTATCTATTATCTATATAAAATTTATTTCAAATCTATTCACAATCTTTTAAAATCTTATTAATTATCTTTTAACAATTTCATCTTTCATATCCTATATCTTTCTTCAGATTCGATTAGTAATTTACCATATCTTTCAATTCTTCAAATCTTTCATCTTTCATCTTCATCTTTAGCTTCATGGCAATAAATTTCAATAATCTTTTACAAATCATTACTATAGTTTTTAGCTTCAATCATTTCAAATATTTTTAGTTGTGGTTGTTTGAGAATCTAGCAATCTATATTAATATCAATCATAATACAATCTATACTAACTCTTATCGAAGTTTTCGAGGATATCATTCATCATCAATAGTATAAAAATAAATATAAGTCAGCATTTATAATTTTAATATATATAAATTAATCATAATTAATATCCATTGAGTCCGAGCATTATTATATTTATCACTAGTGTCAATGAATTCATAGGCTGAATCGAGTGAATTGATAGTATTTTCGTGATTATTTAAGGCTGTCTCACGCTGATCATTTTCTTTTAATACATAATGTATTTCACTATAAATTGCGGTCGGAATTCATCTCGGTCTAAATATTGTGTCTGCGTAAACCGCATTTTCAATTATTAATATATGCACAATACTCTATGCAATTCTTATATCAACTACTCTATCTAATATATTATTCTGTGTGCATAATAATTATATACATATTATTTCAAATCTTCAAATATATATTCAATATAATCTAATCATATAGAGTATTATAGATTTAATATCTTCCCCTTTATATAATCTTAACTTGTCGTATCATAATCATTTCAACTTAAAGAATCATATTTACTAATTGTAAATATCATTACTCTTCTCTCACATTATACGATATAATTCAATCTCTTCTATCTTTATCTCTACTCTCTTCACTTTCATTTTCTATTTTTTTCAAATCCTCTTCTTTCAAATTTTCAGTTTATAACTCTTTCATCTCTCTTTCATCTTTTTAACTTTTTTACATTCTTCTTTCTATCTCTTTCATCTTTCTCTCTCATCTTTCTTCATCTTCTTCACATCTTTCAATCTTTCAATCTTTCAACTCTCTCTATCTCTATTATAATCTTCCTTACTTCTCTTCTTCTCTTTCTATATCTATTTATCTATCTAAATTTTCATAATCTCTTTCTTCTCTTACTATTTTAATCTCCATCTAAATTTTCATTTCTTATATTTTATTTCATTTCGTCACAGTTATACTCGTTCTTTGTATATGGTGAGCATACAATCTCTACGACTCTTCATCTAGTCATGCTACTCTAAGCTTTAATATTCGTCTGTTACATCTTTTAATGCTTATTATCTTTCACTTTGGACTCTTAATTACTCTTAAAATTACTTGACGCGAGTATATTTGCAGTGCTCATTTGCTAAGTGCGTTTAATCAATCTGTATTTACAAGTGCAAATTGTTATCACATCAGCAAATGTCTTTCTATATATGATCTTTCTTAAACTCTACTTCACCAGGATTTAGTTTTACCTACAATACAAAGTTGATCGTCTATCTTCCATCAAAAGATTCATATCTGTCTTTTACATAATTGTCCCGTTCTCCGTTTATATAAAATCCGTGTCCATTCATTTAAACATACTTGTACAGATTTTCTCTGATCTCTCGGAATTTTCAATTTTCAAATCTTTCGACAACATCGTTTATCTCCTCTTCAACAGATACGTTATGCCGATATTTGCAATTCTTGTTCACGTATCTGTAAATTGTTGAATGTCTCTCTAAAATGTATTGCTATTACGTTCAATTTTTCTCTGAGGCAGGCGTTTACATATATTGCAAGTGTGAAATATCTCAAAAGAGCTGGCTTTAGATCTTGCAATGCTTTGTATTACTGATATGAAAGTCTACTGTTATATATCTTGATTGTCGAGGTACATTTATAAGACGTGCAATGGCAATTGTATAAGTAGTTCTTATCGAGTTATCTTTCCAATTTGTCTTTGTCAACACCTTTCATATCGTGTCAATTGACTATTCTTCACGTAATTTTTGTATCGCAACTACATGCGGAAATTGTGAATTCGAACATGCTATATCTAAATTGTCTTAACATAGTAATCATAATCAATCCATCTAATTGTCCCACCTACTTTTTCTTCAATCTTGACATTTAAATACATTCGTATAGCTGTACTAACTCTGCCATGTTTTTATCATCGGGCTTA
Source organism: Trachelipus rathkii (assembly GCA_015478945.1). Taxonomy (NCBI): domain Eukaryota; kingdom Metazoa; phylum Arthropoda; class Malacostraca; order Isopoda; family Trachelipodidae; genus Trachelipus; species Trachelipus rathkii. The sequence goes on from JABUQX010103460.1 coordinate 9,888, forward strand.
TCTGTATTTATTCAGATGATATTCACGCAAGCGTCTTTCTCGATTAGTCGTCGGAAAGTCTATCGAAATATGATTATTTTTTCGTCTTTCATGTCTAAGATCTCGCTTTGCTATACTCTCACAGATCATTAGAAACATGTCTACTGGCACAAAATCTTTAGCCGCGAGGTAAACTTTCTCAATCGTAAATCACGGAGAATACCTTACCCTAAAACGAATTCTAAATATATTCGCGATGTTCGGGGATACATGTGGTTAATAATACTATTCCTCACAATCATGTCTAATTTTCTTACTGAGCCTTAAGTCTACACTCTATACTATTAAATCTATTTCATCTATCTATCCCGATTGGGTTCCGGAGCTTGCTTCGTTGACTTAGATTGATCAAGATAATCTCCCAATCCTGATAGTTACATCTGTCACATGTGTTTTCAGTTGAATTCGTGATTGCCTTTATTCACAGTACTCACTTTAGCATAGAGGTGACTTTCCAATATCTCAATCAATCTCATACCTTCTTGGCATATTACTTCACATTCTTTTACTTTATGTATTATACGTCGCCGGAGCGCACGACTGTTTTGATTCTTATTCGTGCTCGCGAGCCCTGCGCAGCGGTATCGCTGAACGCGTAACGACTGACACTGGCGCCTAAATATACTCTAGTTGCCGCAATCAGTAGAAGTAGTCGAGTACATAAACGCAAATACGCATTAAGATGACGTATCGAGACTGCAATAAGCACCATCAGGCGAATATTCGAGTTGTCGAATCTTATTAATAACATCAGCTAGAATAATCACCATGCTATTGTATGGGTTCTGGACTCGATAAACATTTCCGCCTAAAGGAAATGTCGGTAATATCGGTCGATGACATTGGCAATACATCAAGGTGCAGGGTCGGTAGAACTGAATTGAAGATCATGAAGTAATGTACTCTATATTTTGGTGTAATGATCAGAGATGTCACGATAAAATAAAGAGCAGTGACTTGCCAATTGCTCGCGTGTTGTCGTTTTTATGGGATATTAACGCATAGTGACGCTTCCACCTTGTTATTGCCCAATCATCTCGTAAAGTTAGCTCCCATCGTTAGATAACTTCGTAAAGGAAGCGTAACCGTAGGGCAACTCTATTCATGTGAGAGAGTCATAGTAGAGTGTTAATTTTGAGTGAGAGTGCTATCCACGTATATTGAAGTAGCGCGTTTTTGCAAATCTAGAATGACACACATCCTCTCTATCAGCTTACTAATATGATAATATATTTTTAGTGTATTATGGACTATAAAATACTAGCTAATTAGTAAGCAACAGCTGAGCATATAATGACCTAATAAAACAATTCTATAAGGTAATATTTATATGGCTAAAAAGGTAGTTCGACACACCTTACCTCAATGTGTGTATATGACTATGAGAGATTAAAAGGAGGAGTACTACTATTATAAATTATTTACTTTGTAAGGCATTAATAACCTATCAGCTGCTAGCATTATTTGAATTTTAATTTAATTTCTCCATATTTATTTTGGCTATTAAATATAATAAATTTTTAAAAGCAACACAAATAACTGTATTTAATTGCCAATATTTCTTATTTTTTAACATTTTTATTATCATTTTTTGTCCCTTGTGAACAAAATATAACAAATTTATAAACATTAACTCTTGAAAGATCCCGTCACAGTTCGATCTTCTATTCAGAATACTGAATTAATAATTCAAGTGATCGTTTCTGATATTTCCTTGATTATTATTTAAAGTTATAATATGATTTTTTGTATGAACATTACATTATTTTCATTTTAGATTATGCCTTTAATAATTAAAATAAATGCTAATAATACTATAAAAATGATTATTAAATATTCAATTTGGTAATTATTTTAGTGTCTAGCTATTTAATACTAAGCATGTTCTTGTAACTGAAGGTTTCGTCTCAAATTCCTTGAAAATGTTTGTTGTGATTGTAGTCTGAGTTAGTATTTTTAGATAATCTATTTTTTGGATGCTTTGAATTTATATTGGTACATATTCTCATCAATTGCTGAAATATTGTAATAATACTTATATAATAGTTATTATATAATATATATAATACTATATATATCTATCTATATTAATATATATATATATATATATATATATATTATAATAATATATATATTATATAAAATATTAATAAATGAGCTCTTATCTATATATATCAATTAATATATTATATTAATTTTTAATTAAAATGAGGATGATATATATATATTATATCAGTAAATAGATTGTAATTTTCCTTCACTCGTGAGAACTAGTAGTAAGGGGTATAAATTATTAATTTTTTATGTTTCGTCCCCTCCCCTAAAATTTAATTTGTCATGGCAGATACGATTCTCGGTCTGTATAACTCATGAACGGATCATTTTTTCGATAAAAGCATTTATCAGTTTTGAAAAACAATGATATTTAAGTCATTTAATATCATTAACAAGTATATTATTGAAATTTATGCATATACGAACTACATAGTTAGTACGGAACACACACTAAAAATATCATATGCTTTATATCGAACATACAGTATAGATGAAAATCTTTTTAATATATCGGATATAACAATATTTAAAATATAAAAAAAATGACGATTCACTCATCACGTGATGGAACGGTGCTCTATTTAACGTTATAACGTATATTAGATATGATAGAAGATTAATCTTTAATTATATAATAAATATTAATAAATAGATGATTTTAATAGGGTTTATTATTATAATATATATTTATATTGTTATAAATTTCGTTTTATAAGTAGTTTTACGACAAGGGTTGATTGAAATGCTTTTCACATGGCTGCATACCTGGGTGATACATAAATTACGGAGTTACAAAACATAAATATTTGAGATACTCTAGGTTATTGCCTAGGTTATCTATTAATTTTGATTCGAATTATCAATACAGTGGATAAAGCTCTGAGTTACATATTTGAAGGCTCTATATATATTAATAAAATTATACTATAAAGCGATACTGTATGCGAGTCGAGGGAGACTGAATACTGAGTGAAAATCATAATAAGCCTGTAATCCTCAATATAATACTAAAGACGTAAAATATTACACTTATAGGTTTATATATATATACTTACTCAGTAGCCCCCACTATACAGTGTGTACAAACCTACGATATATATATGAGAAGAATATAAACACTGCTTTTCCTGTCGGGCTGATTGGAGAATGAATAATATGGTACTTAATATTTAAAACATTTTTAATATTTTATGAGTAATTTTTTAGTAATAGTGAGGATAATAATATATTATAATTAAACTGATATTATGAAACAATATTAAACTAGCCAATTTATACGTATAGCAATGTTATTTTTAAAAGAGCGGAAAGTATAGGGTAAGTCATACGATAGTTGCAGTCCTATTGATATGTGATGGTGTCTGAGATTAATATAATTCATATTATTTTGATGAGCGCTCAACTCCAGCGTTGTGTGTGTCTGATAATACTACATAGACAAATATCTAGTATTTGATGTAAGACGGCATTCTACTATCTGGTTCTACACTGTGTAGTAACTAAACCATATACGATGCGATCTTTCACCTAGATGCTAGCATCTCTTGTTATTCATTCTGGAGATACACTGTATTGATATTTAGTAATTTACTTATCTGGTCTGATTATTAGCTGAATTGGATACGAGCAGATAGGTGAGGAGTAGCGAAATCTCAACACATATCAAACCTTATGTAAACAAATTATCATAATCTCCAGCAAATCCCTCAACTTCTTCCACTGAGTGTGGATTCCACTGCCCGACGAAAAACGCCCACCGATCAAGAGTTATCATGAGTATTTCAGAGAGCTCATGACCTGAAGAATCAAGACTTATCCCTTCTGTTTGATTAAGTGAACATTTTATTATAATTCTTTTACTCGTATTCTTGGGAAAATTAGTCTTAGATATACGCTCGATTCATAATCACAAACGTGTTGTCAAGAGTATACAGGAATGACTGGAGGTTTGATTTAACATAGGCTCGAGAAACTATTTTATAAGTTCCAACGATTAAATCTGCCTCACCAAATAATACAATAGAGAATTCATCCTCGTCTTGTGATAGTATTATATATCTTGATGTTCCTGCTCATCGTTCTTTTTTTCTTTTTTTCGTTCTCTATCTTCAATTCATTTTGTTGGCCATGCAACGGAATGAAGTGTTGTTTGTGTTTCGACCTACTACAATACTTTAAATCTAATTTTTTTGCAGCTATTAGAGATTTGAATCTACAACTAAAAGTAATACAGTATCACTGAACATCTAATCAATTAATGTTTAATTTTTTTATCCTATCATTCTTGTATAGGGCTATCCGTGTGAGAAATGGTAATCAAAATTATCTATTATTCATTATTCATTATTATTATTATTATTATTATTATTATTATTCTCTATCTCTAATCTTTAAGTTTATCTAGTCACTATAATATAAATTATATTATTCCGTATTTACATTATTCTAATAACTCTTGAGTAGGAGGAAAGGTTGTTATACTACTCATATATATAATTTAGTTATTCTAATCTATTACCGTTATGTGAATTTTATATTTTATATATTGATTATAAGACATATCAAATAAAAATAGTTAAAGGAATAACTACTAAAAGTACTTATTAATGATAATTTGATAAAAGGTATGTTTATTTATAGAATAGGCTACTTTACTACTAACCGGTAATAAGTATCAGATAGGGAGTATATCTAAAACCTATCTAAAATATACAAATCTATCATTAAGTAAATTATTACGAAATATATGATACTACTTTTTATTAAATAAAATAGGAGAGATATAAGTATACTAGTATATAATATATATATTTATGTATTAAGTAGATTTTTATGGAATATTATTTAGAATATTATTAAATTTATATAACTTCCTTATTGAGACGCTAGTCACAAGGTAAATAACCTTATAATTATAGATACTTATATATAACACTAGCACTATCCTATAGATTATACCGTATACATTATATTATATTTTTATTTGTCCTATCTGATCCATAGCTACCATACTGTGGTGAAAATACTTATTATTTATTTTTTTTTTACTACTTTATCTTTATTTAAATATATATGCAAAGACTTTCCCTAAGCCTTAAATTTTTTGCTTGAGAGAGATCTTATTATAATAGATATATTTAAGAATTAATATGAACTTTGTCTAAAGTTTAAACTGTACATGTACCTCGCATGGTTTCTTGCTATTTCTTAAAATTTCGATGCCTCTCGTATCTACAGTATAATGTTATTGATAGTTACTGAATCTTTAATTATAGCAGTGATTGCAATTTGTTTATTTGTTTGTTCTTTTTACTCTCTTTAGGTCTACTCTGTAATTATATTTCATTAAATTTGATTTTATGCTAGTACTGTCGTTAGCTTGAACGTCTTATTTGACGTTACATACTTTTAAATATCTTGTGTAAATAATTTTATTTTTTTTCTTGATGGGGAAGAGCATATGTTAACAGAAAACATATACTGTAGCATTGACTATATATATTAGAATATACTGTTATTTCAATTTACTGTTAAACATTTAATTTAGATAAAAAGTTATAGTAATAAATATAGTATTTCCGAGGATATAGACTTTTTTAAATGAAGAGTCACTAACTCACCTTAAATAACGCTAGCTGAGTTTCACATAATGTAGGTATAGTAATTACGAGGTTATATATGTTATAAATAGATAAACTTATACTCATTTATTATTAATAGGGATTCTTTCGGATCTAAAACTACTGTCTTGTAAAAAAACTATGTCGGGAATTTCCTCTATCTATACGTTACTCAATGATAATTATCCATCCACTAGATATGTAAAATGTGAGATTTTCGTTAGTTCGAGATATTTAAAACTATCCTCTATCATAGTTATTTGGCGCCCTAATTAGAGTGACTTCTAAGTATCGTTATATAAGAGTCACCAGCCTCGAGAGGATATACAGAGCTTAAGTATAAAAGTGCGAAGTAACGAGTTATACTGCTAATTATATTTACTATCATATTAAGGACGTAAGGTAATGATTAACTGTTTTGTTGATAAGGAGGTGAATAAGACGAATGCGAGAGGTCGTTAAAAGTAATATAAAGGAGCTGAATAAGTGTTGACACAGATACAACCTTAATATAAAACAGAGTGAGGAGTTCAAAAATAGAGAAGTTTGGAATTATATATTGGTTCGTATAAATACAGAGAGAATTATAAAGAACTGACCACAGATGAAAGGATAGACACATGAACACATTTTGAATGGAAGATGATTTTTTGGTGGAATAGAAGGAATGGATCGCGAAACTTCACTCGGAAAAGCGAGATGGCGATATAATGTAATTATAGCACAGGAGAATATTATGGAGAAATTGCTTAGAATAAAAAATTATATTCAGTGGAGGAAGTGCTTGTTCGCGTACTTGAGGTAAAACACCGATTCTAGGTATGTGGCTGAGAATGTGGAAGTACTTGGAATATCTCTGCATATATATTAGAGTCGATATATGGAATAGGCTAGCTAACGTCGATATGTTTTGGGATTCTCTGAATAGTGCACCGAGAGTAGGATATGTTATTCTTGGGGATCGTATTTCGATTAGAGTACAGATCGTAGGAGTAGCGTACTGGGTAGAACTGTTGATAGAATGTTGAACACATGTAACGGCGCTGTTCATAGATCAGATAATATTATAATAAAGAGATTAACAGGAATGACAATGATCAAAGAACTGATTGCAGCAGAGTGCGGTAATCCGTTGGATGAAATGGTAGTGTATTAGAAGTTGTGGTTAAATCAAAGGCTGTGTAATTGGAGGGTATAGTATTATGGTATCATGGAGGGATGATTGATAGGAGAGGCAGAGTAATAGTAGCATCGAAGTTTGCTATTCTAGATTGGCTTGAAATGAGAGGGATAAGATAACTGTGTAGATGAATTGAAGCAGCATACTTTTTCGAATATATAAACGGCCGAGGTCACAAGGACACCGCAACACTTCCTATCAGAAACTCGACACTATCATTCAATAGATGACCCACTCTGAATACACTACTCACATTTAATTAAATTTCCTCCCCTGAACAAAGACTTGCTTCATCGTGCGCCTTGAACTATATTACAACATTCAACTCAAAATCGTAGGGTTGATGATCGGGCAAGTCCACCCTTTTTCCACACTTACATGCTCGGCAAAGTGCTGCATAGTAAATACCGTCGCTGGCACTTGTCAGATCAACCCGAGACTTATATTATCAGCCACTGTAAATCCATTCTGAGAGACGATCATGTGTCTATAGTTATCGCATCAAGAGCCTTCCCATCGTACTCCTGGTGAGCCCTCGAAATGGACAGTACGATTGTGATGATTCCACTCTATGCTAGAGCAATTTAATTCATCATCTGCTCTAAGTCTATTATCCAATCTCAGTCCCGCAGAGCTAGCCTTTCTAATCTGGCATAGTTTACACCAGAAACATTTAGCTCTGACGTGATAGATTTACCTCGAACCTCTTACTGTACTCATTCATTAGCTCCTCACACATCTTTAGCTTAATTATAGGCTTCTCGCTTTCTCTGTACATTTGAAGGGTATTAGCACACATGGCGATCTCTCCGTCTGCATATCCTACGCGCACCTGTCTGTGTATATTCCGTAGACCGGTGCGCTTAAATCCACGCAGCCTTACACCTTATTTTTTTCGCTATAGCGTCCGTATTATAAGCAACTCATTCTTGCTCTCACTTCATTACTTAGATCTCATGGAAGATGTTCTCATCTAGCATTCTTTTTTGTTTTAAATGACGCTCCTAAAACAGGCAGAGCTCCGATGTTCTCGCACTCTGCATCTCTCTGACATCTAATGCGGTCCCCTTTATGCTTCACTATATTTTCTACAGATACTGATCTTGCATTTAGTATAATTGCTACTTCTAGAATGTTTTATTCCTCACCCAAACCAAACATATAGCTACTGAATTATATTGTCGAATTTGTCCGTCTGCATCACCACAGCAGCCTCACGAGAATACGTCCTAAAAACTACATGTATCCGCTGCACAATAAGTCTCTCTCACACTCGCAAGAATACATAATAACACTCTATTTGGACCCCTAGATTAAGTAGCGAGGCTGCCGTTGCGATGACTCCTGACAGAAGATCGTAAGAGTAACGTCTTTCTAACTTTCACTGCAACCTGTCCAAGAGTTGGTAAACTGTTCCGAACGCCATGTCGGTCTAAGAGATGACTCAAGTCGCCTCCTTCACACTGATATTATCCTATTCTTCTCCTGACACAGGCTACCGATTTTAATGTAGAAGATCGTGGCGAGTGATCAGGCGAGGGGCGAAATGGTGTAGAGAAGGTATAAAACCCGAGAATTTGGTGGAGCGCATGGTCTTCTTCATCTCACCGACGAAATCAAACTGGCGGATCTAACTCCTCGCATCACCTCTCTGCATTGACCCACATCAATACTTACGCGCAGTCA
>JABUQX010103461.1:5000-10000 GCA_015478945.1 Trachelipus rathkii
TACAACTTCCAAATCCAATCAATCACCATCTCGCATATATATATATATATATATATATATATATATATATATATATATATATATATATATATATATATATATATATATATATATATATATAAAATATGGTTTTGTGCGGTGAATCTGAAGAGCGTTTGAGAGGATTGGTAGAGAGATTTGGCAGGGTGTGTAAAAGGAGGGTTTGAAAGTAAACGTAGATAAGAGTAAGATTATGGTTGTGAGTGAGGACAGTCCTCGGTGTGAAGTTATGCTAGATTGTAAGCAGCTGAAACAAGTGACTCAGTTTAAATATTTAGGATATATATGTTGGACGAAAAGGGAACGGATGATGCCGAGTGTAGTAGGAAAGTTGTGAATTGCAGGAAGGTGGCTGGTGCAATTAAATCCTTGGTGGATGTAAAGAGACTAAGTCTTGAGTGCGCTGGGTCTTACGTGAGGGTATGTTGTTACCTGTGTTAATGCATAGTAGAGTGACTATGGTCTGGAATAAGAGGTATAGATCTAAAGTACAATGTGTTCAAATGGATAATCTTATGGGCTTGTTAGGTGTGAGAAGAATTGATAAAATGAGGAATGAACGTATTACAGAGTTGTATGGTGTGAAAAAAGGATAAATGAGAGAATAAATGAAAGTACGTTGAGATGGTTTGGTCATGTGGAAAGGATCGATAATAGTCGGTTGGTTAAGCGGATGTATAGTGGTGAGTGTGTTGGGAATCGACAGGTTGGGAGACCGAAGAAAAAGTGGATTGAGTCAGCAAAAGAATGTCTGGAGAAGTGAAATGTGAGTTTGGCAGGGGCGAGAAGAAAGGTGCATAATAGGAGTGAATGGCAGGGTTTTGTGAGGGTTATGGTTGTGGCCCACCTGGGCCAAGGGATGAACCCCACATTGGCGAGATGCCATAGTGAGGGTCCGTCGCGGTCCCGTGAAGCTCTAGGGTGGATTTTCTGACTGCGACGAGTTCTCACTAATAGGTATAAAGGGGAGATAAGGCTGGGCTTTCTTTTCGACTTGTCATATTCTTCTACTACTTTTCTGTTTCCGGTGCATGTTACGCACCTTACCCCCAGTCTTGGGGAAAAAAGGTAGTTGATGATGATGATGATGATATATATATATATATATATATATATATATATATATATATATATATATATATATATATATATATATATATATATATATATATATATATATATACTTGTATAAATATATAATATATAATATATATATATATATATATATATATATATATATATATATATATATATAACGACATACTTTATATTCATAAATAATAATTTATTTAGAATACATATATAAGAAATAATAATATCAATACGTAGGAAATTGATAAAAAAAATAAAAAATATTGGCAAGTTAAAAATGCCAAAAGTACTTGCAAGTACCAAGCACAAGTACCAAGTACAAAATGCTCAAGTACAAGTACAAGTACAAGTACACTGATTTTAAAAACTGCAAGTACAAGTACAAGTACAAGTACTCAAAAAATGTACTTAAGTCCAAGTACAAGTACAAGTACTTGTACTTGAACCCAAGCCTGATTATATATATAATAATAATATATGTATAATAATAATATATATATATAATATATATATATATATATTTATATAATAATAATATATATAATAATAATATAATATATATGTATATAATAATAATATATAATAATAATAATAATAATAATAATAATATATAATATATATAAACTAACTATGTAATAATAATAATAGTTTGCCAGTTCACTAATTTAACTGTTTTGCATAATATCTCTATGAAATATGTAATAATATATATATATATAATATATATCATATAATATAATAATTTAATAATTTATAATAATAATAATAATAATAATAATAATAATAATAATAATAAAATAAAAAATAATATATCATATATATATATATAATAATATATATATATATGTATAAATATATATATATATATATATATATATATATATATATATATATATATATATATATATATATATATATATATATATATATATATATATATATATATATATATATATATATATATATATATATATATATATATATGTGTGTGTGTGTGTGTGTGTGTGTATGTGTGTGTGTGTGTACGTAGGATTTGACTTAGGGGCTGGCAAAGGTTGAGTGATTTATGTCCTTGCTCACACTGATCAATAGACGGTGTGGGTTGGTTAAACTCCAGATTTTTCCTTTTCAAAAGCTAATAAAAAATATCATAATATAAAAAAGTTATTTCGGTTATAAAATAAATAAAATAAGTCTACAACAGTTGTAATCTAAAAATTTTGTGTGACGAGGTGAGTAAAAAAAAAAAAAAAAAAAAAACCTTTTTGAGAAACGTAGAGTAATATTTATGGGGGTTGGCGAGTACTGAGTCCTGAGTGGTAACTAATATTAAATCTAAATTAGCATTAGACGCCTTGGATTTTCAGCGAATTTCGCAATTACATTGGTTTTCAATTCGTTCATTTTTTCACTTCTATGAATACTCATCCTACATGGTTCATTAAGCCTGTCTTCGTTCATTGTGTTTCTTAGCCAAGTCTTTACTCTTCACAGAGTGCTGAAAGACCTTTCAATGGTACTTGTTGAACACGGTAGCATCAGTGCAATTAATAGACAGGTTTTTGATTTGAGAAAAAGGAGTCGGCTTCTTTAATGACATCAGTAAGTTCCAAGTCTTTCAACTTTTGTTTATCAATTTTTTTTATCCAGCCACAAGGTATACCATAAGTCAGTTTCGGTATGAATTTTATTGATATCAAGATCATAAAATTTTGAAATGCATTTTATTTTCTCACTCAAACTGCCTATGGGAGCACCTAACATAAGAAACAGATGCAAATGAAAAAGATGAAATGCTGGCACGTTGTTTTCTGAAAATCTAGTCTCTAAAGAGGATGAAAGTGAGTCGAGATAAGGTACAAGTACAGAAAGCTTCCAATATTCAGCAAAAGTTTCAGCAGGATGATTTGCTTTACGTTGTTGGGACTGTACTTTTCTAGGTGGTGCAAGTTCTACTATTAAGAACTCAGCAATAATAACATTGGTGGATAAGAGCAGATCAGCAATTATTTGATCATCAGTTTTGCAGTGGTCTTTGACAACTTTCAAAATTCTTTGGACATGATCAGAGCACTGCATAAGGTCAATATTTTTTGTTTGAATAATGTTAGCCACTGGTTCAACTAAAGCAAAATATTTGGCTATTACGGAAGAGGTAATAATGAAATTGGGTCTTGTTGCCGAACAGTATAATAGAAAAGGTTTTTCTTGTTTGATTGTTGCCTTCCTTTAGCAATTTTTCTAATCATTCAACGATTTTTATCATATTTGTATGAAAAGTAGCAATACTATGATATTTTTGAGTCCAACGGGTTTCACAAAGTTTAGGCAAGTTGAGAATGTGTTCTCTTCTTATGTCATTAATGAATAAAAAAAAAGCCGATGGCTTACACAGTAAAAATATAATTCTTTTTTATATTTTTCCGCAGTTTCTATTAAAGTCCATGTTCTTAACTTGTCAATGCTGCGCAGTCGTCGTCCCCCGGACCAACGCATAGACTCGGATCCAAACCTTCTTTTTCTAAAAACAAATTAATCGTTTTGGCAATGGTTTTACGATCCATACCTTCAAGAACTTCAAACCCCAGAAATTCTTCTCCAGCAGTCATTTTTTCAAGATCGAAAAACCTTAATCCTATAGAAAATTGTTCTATTCTTAACAAATCCGCAGTTTCATCGGCCAATATGGAGTAAACGGCAAATTTTTTTAGCAGCCACTTTTTTTTTATGATATTTCCACACAAACTGATAAGTTCATTCTGAATCATCGGAAACGTCCAGACGGTATACTTTTGACCTGGAATATGTTCTTTTAATTCCACATCACCACTTTCTACTCGCAGTTTAATCAGGTCTTCAAAAATTCCATCATATACAGGGTTGGAAAAAAAACCCGGGGTTGGACCAGAAAAAAGCAGCCCAGCGGTTTTTTGGGGGTTTTTTGGGTTTTATTTGTGCTTTTTTTGGGTTTTATTGGGCTTTTTTGGGCTTTTTTAAAATTTCTATTTTTGACGAAAAAATAAAATGATCAATAATAATTGAATTTGTTTTCTGTAATGTTATTTTAATATTATTTGACAAATATATTAATAAATAGGTATAAAATATAAAAATTAAACACATAATTTGGTAACAGACATTGTCCAATTCCCACTGCTGAATGAATGTTGTTGCCTACCTAATTGGTGAAACTTGTAAAGGTAAATGGCATTGCTATTGTTACATGTTATTGATAGTAATGACATAACAGGACTATATGAAGTAAAATAATTAAGTAATATATTTAAATTTATATTATTTAAACTTCGAACATTGTCGTCATCATAATTTGAGGCTCTGGGAAGCTAGTAAGTTAGCTACCAATAGTTCAGTAGTTGTTACCTAGAAACTAGGCAGGCTTGCACCAGACACCTCCCCAAGGAGCTGCCCACCAACCCACCAGGTCTGGGTTTTTATGGTAAAACCCGGGTAAAATTGGGAGATTTGGAAAAAAATATCGTATATGTATATAGTCACTTTGTTAAAAAAAATAAATAAAATTTTCTTTAGAATAAAATTGAATATATAATATATATATATATATATATATATATATATATATATATATATATATATATATATATATATATATATATATATATATATATATATATAATATATATATATATTTAATAATATATATAAAAAAACAACATATATATATATATATATATATATATATATATATATATATATATATATAGTAAAAAAATAACACAATATACATATAAAAAATATATATATATAATATATATATATATATATATATATATATATATATATATATATATATATATATATATATATATATATATTAATATAATTATATA
>JABUQX010103461.1:20000-21885 GCA_015478945.1 Trachelipus rathkii
CAAAAACATAACTTATCCACATAATAACAAAACCAAATAACCGCCACAAACTAAAGAAATTTATCTCTAACCTTCCTATCAGGAAGAACAGCAAAAATACAAACAAACAACAAAAATCCAGAACAATAAACATCAATAACGGAGTACCCCAAAGCGCAATACTATATTCAATCTATTCACAACGCCGATCTCCCACAACAACAAACAGACCACACAAACAACCTATGCGGACGACATTACCATACGGCTAATTGCAAATCAGAATACTAAGCACTGCCACAAAACTGACGCAACAACATATCAAATCAGCTCCAAACATGGCTACAGACAAAGAATACCACCTACCCCAGCAATCATCAAATCATGTTATTCACCATGATCGCCCAACTCCTCCACCAAACCCCTAAACTTTACTTAAATAACATTGCAATACCTTCAACAAAACTCTTAAAATCGGAGTAACCATTGCTCATCTAACCTTTACAAAATACATAGCAACATAACTATCTATTAGCAAACAGGAAGCTGAGCAAATTAAGAAACCATCGCTGTCACAACTCACAAAAACGGACAAATCCACTCCAACCAATACAAAACAATACATAGGTTCCGACTCTAAAAGCACGCCGCTCTGTTTGGCACCATTACTGAATAAAATAACAAAGAAACTCCAAACAGCAGAAAGGACACGAATCTCAACAGATATACATCAAAGCACTTTCAACAACACTACACGGATCCAAAAATATCTAACATAGAACCACGCTAAATACATCGATTAGGCACCCATTCTTTTGCCGAAAACTCCAAACACGCCCCACTATAACGCCAAATGCTTCTCCAATCCATCCAATGATAGACCTTAAACAATTCTTCTTTATTTCACCTCTTCTACTTTAAAAACCACATACCTGAGAACACCACACACATCCACCTCCACCTAAACACACATCACCTCCCCAAACAATCCAACGACACATTAACAGAAACTACCCAGAAGCAAGACAACAACAGACAATATTACAAAACAAACATCAACACAACACAACAAAAATGCAAATAGATTAATCATACTTTCCAGAGCACTGTCAGCTAATACATTCAGATCAACATTAGACACCCCGCCACATACAACCTTACAAATATTTCAAACCGGGATCAGATTCATCTCATCCACACACGTACAAATTAACCCATGTGCAACAACAATAATAACATCAGCCCCCGGAAAAACATTTCCTACTTTCTATGGACACTTTCGAGCATCTAACTCTCCTACCTCCCAGAGCAATCCTGGAAACAATTCCATCGCTGAATGAACTGTGGACTAGTTCCGATTGGGCTGCGTGGATTTTCGATGCTTTATGAGGCTCTGAAGAAGGATGTCAGGAGTGAGAAAAGTATATATATATAATATATATATAATATATATATTATATATATATATATATTAGTATATTATATATATTTATCTATATATATTATATATGATATATTATACAAAGGTGGGCAACCGTTAAATGAGAAAGTTAAGCCGATTAATCCTTAATACGTTAAACTGAAAAAATTAATGGCGTTAAATCATTAAAGCGTTTATTCGGTACAGATATGTAACGGATAGTTAACTGTTAATCGTAACAGTTTAACGCGTCTTCAAAATATGTAGGAATAGTGAAAATATTATTTTCTGTCGTAATGATCCGCAGATATACAAATTATTCTAATGAAAACAATTGAATTAGAATAGTATCTATTCGGTAGTGAAACCGAAACCCCAACTGCAAAGCTTCTCAGGTACATATATATATATATATATATATATTCTATTATATTATAATTATATATATATATATATATATATATATATATATCTATATATATTTAT
>JABUQX010103462.1:0-23713 GCA_015478945.1 Trachelipus rathkii
GAAACAACAAGTTTAAGACATCACAAAAGGGCTAAGCCCCTAAAGACCGATCAAAAATTACCGTGGGTCAAATTGACCATGGCCGAAAATTAGGCGGGGTAAAATAGGGGGGCAATACGTACAACGGTTGCTAACGCAACCGTTGCGCGCCCCTTTCTTCGAAAAGGCTCAGAGGAGGCTAGAAAAGGCTTGAAAAAAGTGGGCACTTCAGTTGGCCAATTGGCACTTTACTTGCCATATGTGGGCATCTACTTGGCACCTCATTCGGCACTCACTTTGGTTCACTCATTGCACATTTGCACTCACTGCCACTGCACCTGGCACTCACCTGGCATGCATCAGAATACTATAGATTCACTAATGATCACTATGTACTCTTGCGGTGATTTGGGACCATAAAAGTGTGGCATCAAAGTCTGGGCATCAAGTTGTAGGGGCACGTGTAGCCTAAAGTAAGGTTGGGTGGAGTCTAGGTGTAGGTGTAGGTGAAGGCTGGTGGAGGGTCAGGTGTAGGTGTAGGTTAGGCTAGGTGAAGCTGGTGGAGCTAGGTGTAGGGTACGCTAGGTGAAGGCTGGGGGAAGTCTAGGTGTAGGTGTAGGCTAGGTGAAGGATGGGTGGAACTAAGGTGTAGGTGTGGCTAGTGAAGCTGAGGTGTAAGGCTGGGTGCATGGCTATGTTAGCTGGGTGTAGGTCTATGTGTAGGCTGGGTGTAGCTGGGTGTAGGCTATGTGGAGGTGGGGTGTAGGCTATATGAGGCTAGGTGTAGGCTAGTGTGTGGGTGTGTGTGTGTGTGCGCGCGCCCGCGTGTGTAGATGTTTACCGAACTATCAAAAAATAGGGCTAGCCCTAAAGGTGGCCAAATAAGGTGTGCGCAAAAGCGGCACAACCGAAGACACAGAGGTTGGCGGAAAATTAGGGTGGGACATGTACAACGGTTGCTGAACCGTTTGGCGCAACCCTCTTCGAAGGGTTGCAAATCGGGTTACCGCAAAAAATTGGGGTTGGCCAAAAAATTAGGGTTTCAAAATTTAGGGTTCTCAAAATTTGGGTTCTCAAAAATTTGGTTCTCAAAAAATTTGGGTTCTCAAAAAATTTGGGTTCTCAAAACAAGTCCGGGCTTCTGAAAAAATCCGGTCTCAAAAATGCCGGGTTCTCACAAATCCGGTTTCTAAACAAATTAGGTCTCAAAAAATTTGGGTTTCTCAAAAAATCAGGGTTCTAAAAAATCCGGGTTCTCAAAAAATCCGGTTCTCAAAAAATCTCCGGGTTCTCAAAAAATCCGGGTTCTCAAAAAATTTGGGTTGCCCAAAAAGGTCGAAGGCCCAACAAAGTTAAGGTAAAAATTCAAGGATGCAAAAGGTCAAGGCCCAACAAAGGTCGCGGTCAAAAAAAAGGTCAAAAAAGGTGCGGTCATTTACGTTCCCAAAAAGTGTTGCCTACTCTCCCCTTTTGTTTGAGAATAAGTGGGTGAAGTTGCCAAAGCAATCGTTTCTTCCCCCGCTCATTTAAAACTCTTTTCTCTTATAACAAAAGATAATGGTCATTTGAGAGGAAACTGAAAATGGTTTTATAATAATAAAAATTCATTTATATTAATATATATATATAATATATATATATATATATATATATATATATATAATATATTACAGGTATATTATTAACTCCATAATATATATTAATTTTTAAAGGATATATATTACATAGTTATAGTTAAAGAGGCAGTCTAAGAGTAGTTTTTTTTAAAGAATCTAATAGTTTTTATATATATATTATATTATATATATATTATATATATATATATATATATCTATATATAATATATTATATATATATATATACAGTGTGGTCGGTTAGTCACCCTTACTATTATATTTCAATTCGTTAGAATATTAAGAGAACGTTTCTCTTTTCAGCTTTTACGTTTGGTTAATTACAGAACAATTATTTTTTTTTTATTTATCGAATGTATTCAAAAATACCATAGTGCATTTTCAAGGAATCAAGACAAATAACAGTGTGAGATTCCAAGTTCTGTATGAACGTTTTTGTTTAAGGTAAATATAATTTTTATATATATATATATATATATTTATATTTATATATTATATATATTAATAATATATTTATATATATATATATATATATATAATAATACCTATATACACACAAAAAACAATATATATATATATATATATATATATATATACTGTATATTATATTATATATATATTATATATATTATATATATATATTATTATATATATAATATATATTATTATATACTTATTATATATATATATATATATATATATACTATATGATTAGGGATACGATAGTTTCGGTATCGGTATCGGTAGTATCGGCCCTTTTTTTTTCTTTGCGTATCGGTATCGGTATCGGTTAAATGGCCGATACTTGGCCGAAACTTCTTACTTTTTGGGTGAAAATTCTGAGAAACTTTTTAGATTAAATATAAATTAGTTTCGATATATATAGCTAGTTTTAGATTGTTGTTTTTTTTCTTCGACTTCTTTTTAGAACTTAGTCTTTTACGTTACTCCAAGTTGGGTTTTGGCTAGACATATACCTATTTGAATATCCATTGTCATAAATCCAACGCGTTACCTTTCACTTTACTTATTGATCCATAATTTTTTTTTTCTTTTTTTGTAACGCATTTCGTGAGTGTGTGTGAGTGCGCTAGTGTTTTACTTTTCAGATTTTCATATTTTTAGATATTTCTTAAAATCAGAATTTTTAGGGTTTTAAAATTTCAAGTTTTAAATTTAGGCTTTGCGTGTCAAATAATTTTTCCTCATTCTCCTTTGTTTTTGTCTGTTTGTTCTGTCTTTTTTTTTATTTTTATTTTTATTTTAATTTTTTTTTGGTGGAGTAGTGCCTATGTAAACATATAATACTCCTATACACGTCTCGAGATCTCGAAATCTCTAACTCGATGTACTGTGGCTTAAAATCTTTCTTCCGTCTACTACCATAATCTTGTGCTTCTCTCTACTGTTCTCCTAACATAACAGATTTTCATGCTAATTTTTTTGATTACCTTACTACTCACGAATACTGTCATAGTCTTCTCCATCAAGATACGGAGGTCCTCTATTAGGGTTTTCGAATGTACACCACATGAATGGATGGGTTCCTCCTCATAACTGATTAGGGGTAAGGAAGCCGCAATTTTCCAGTTATTCCTCAACGACGGAGCAACTATTAAAGAACCCACAATTCGGATCGTCTCCCAACCAATTCTTGACACACTTGACCTATGTTTCACCATAGTCTTTTCTCTATAAAGTATAAATACACCACCTTTCGCTGCCTATCGTAAATCTAACACAACTTATATCATCTTAATTCTTAATACTTCTCTCCACAGCTCCATCCTGCCTATGCGTTTTTTCTGGCACTTTGTCGGGCCGATTGGGGGGCCAATTGAGTTGCTTCTACGCTAACTATAAATTGGAGTGACTGCTTTGTCTCTGGTGACGTTCAACTTCTGCCGATAAGGTGGGGCTGTAATCGTTGATCGGGATGAGTAGGTTTATTCCTTTTTCGACTAAATCCTTCCTCATAATCATTGGTTCGATCGTGCTTGTTCTTGGCCATCCAGGCTAGAGACAGTGCTTATCGGATTTGGAAAAATTCTCGTTCTCGCTAATCACTCTAGCTTTTTCATTCAGCTAGAAATCCGTTGCAGGGATACTCTTCGAACCAGCAAGTGGATTTTCATTAAACGAAAGTGCGCCTGAACCTCCTTGCGTCTCCTAGTGAAAAAAACTTATGACCCTTGCCAAAACATCTCTAGCAACTTCTGTGAATTATCCTTTCCTCCTCTTTTTCGCTCTGATGGCTCTGTTGCTAATACTCAACTGAAAAGGCCAATCTCTTTCAGCCTTCTATTTTCCTCTAACTCATCCCTGGACTATTCTGTCATTTCTCTTTCCTCTTCCTTTCTCCTCTCAGGTGTCCTATGCCTTACCTGTGATTACATTTGATCGGGTGCATGGGCTTCCTGAAATCTAATGAACGTTAGGAAGGCGGGGGGAGCCCGGATGGCATTCCCCCCGAGTTTTGAGGATGTGCTCTACCGTGCTATCCCCCTCGTTCAACTATATCTTCTATGCCCCAATACTAGCACTTTCCTCGTGTTGGAAGCGCGCATATGTTCCAACTGATTCCGAAATAAAAGGAAGCCCGCTCTGATCCTTCTAGCTATCGTAATATAGCTCTAACTTGTATTGCTAAGATCTTGAAACCCTTCTCGAAGCCCTTACTTTTAGACCATCCTGGAATCTAAAATTCCCTTCTTTTCCGATCGCTAGTACGGCTTCGGCACTCGAGGTCTACTGGGATATCTTTCCTATTTAAGATTATGGTTTTCCCGCCCTGCATGAACTACGGGGATGACTTGCGTGGTGGCCTTGAAATTTACAAAGCATTTGACCGATTCTCTACAACTCCCACTCCTTTGGGTTTTCCTTCTTCTCTTTGCTTACTTATGTCTAGGCTTTCTTTCTTTCAAAGCGCTCAATATTGGCTAGTGTGGATGGGCGATTTCTTCTTCCTTTTTCAGTCAATAGTGGTGTCCTCAAGGTTTTGTATTATCTCCTACTTTATTTCCTGCTTTTTCATTGAATGAATTTCTCACCTGCCGATCTAATCTATCCACTCATAATGAAACGATTGACCCTTCATTCCTTTCTTCAACTCATTTCAAGTTCTGCTCCTCTTTTATTTCTAGAATTGCCATTCGTCTTAATCTTTCCGTTCTATTCTTCGCTGATCTGGATAGAATTTCAGGGTGGGGTCGTCTCAACCTTGTGAAAGTTTTAGTTCTTTAAACAAATCCCCAAGCTTCTAGCAAATTTCCGCCTATTTATACACTAAGCTTTCCTATCTCTTTCGGCGGTTTTCTCGTCTCTCCTGTTGACAATAAGAACATCCTTGGCCTTAACAAAACAAAAAATGTCTTGAAACCTCACATGTCACAACGGTTGCTAGCGTGGGCCTCAAGGAAACTGGGAATTTTGTTTTTAGACGGCGAGACTTTTTTTTCCTCTTCTCAGTTACCTCCAGCTATACAAGGTTTCATCCCCCCTTTTATGGAGTACTGCTCTAATATCTGGGAATAGTTCTGGTTTCATCCGGGTTTTGGATATCGAGTTAAAGGCCACAAGACTTATAACTATGCCTGTACTTCTAGTTCACTTACCCTCTATCTTTGCGGCGCGATGTTGGGGCTTATATTCTCTTTCTATAGGTCAGTAGCGGGCAAGTGCTTCGAGGGAACTCCCTCGCGTACCAACCACCTTTCGACGCCCTCGTAGCACAAGGTGCCTGTGTCGGCATATGAGTTTGTGTTGATATTTTTTAACTCCAGACTAGTTCGCTGCAGTGCTCCTTCTTTCCTGCCACCTCTGTCTGTGGAATTCTCTTCCACTCTTCTGTGTTCCTACTCATTACATCTCCCTCACCTTTAAAAATCTGCGTCTGTCTTATCTTGCCTATATTGCGTGACAACTGTAAAAAATACAAATAATAAAAGGGTTCTAATAAGGAATTTATTAAGCTAGCCTGAACCCCCAAGAATGGCATCCCGAAGGTGAATTACTTCTAGAATCCATGTTAAATAGGCATAACCGAGGAGCTTGCTCGCGGACAAAAAAAGAAGATTCTTGAAGTGGACAGCGCCTTATCCAGCCAACCCCTGCACAGCCTGATAGTACGATGGTGCTGCTTTTTTCAGCATTAAAACTACTGAAGATGAGAGGTCAGGATATCTTAGACTTTGACTAAGTTCGTGGTCGTAAATTGCATTTGACATCTCATTCATCTGAATCTCACCAAGCGAACCACATCGACAAAAACTGAAGAGATCAGTCACGAGGAGCAAAGATAATTCAAAATTGCAATCTGTGAAAGAGGAGATGAGGCTCAATGAAAACAATGGAGATGCTGCCTACAGAAGATACTATTTTAATTTATAAAATGAATGAAAATGGGCCAAGGTTTCCATTATTATCAGTGCTTGCAAGAAAATAATTATCACCCCTCCTCATCCGTCGAGAGCAAAGCGTATTTTTAAGTGTAGGTGGGAATGTAAACACTACACCAAAAGAAACAGGCTCTCGCCAGATCACTAGTGAAAGCTTAATGTTTTTTGCATTACAATTTCAGATTTTGAATTTGAGTATTGATGATATCTTTTGGATGTTAAAGAGTATTTATTATTATGTCATGTTTGAGTATAGCGTTTTTTAATTTTGTCTTTTCAGATGATTTATTCCCTTCTTTATTTTTTATTCTTTATATTGTAGCTAATTAAAGAATCTTCTTGTAAATTGTAATCATGTTAAAATATAAAAGCTAATAGCTAAACTTTGTTAATACTTACTGGAAAATGGAAATGGAATATTTTTTCAAAAAAAAAAAATTTCAATGTTTTATATACCATATTAATATTCATATTTGCATCCAATATTCCTTCTAAAAAGTCATGTTTCCTTTATAAAATAAAATTATAGCTTCGGGCACTTAACAAATTTGAATAAATGACTAAGTATTGGGTTTGTACAATGTACAGGGAATGCAATCCTGACTTGCCTAGCAGGTACACAAATGTTTTTTCTTATTACTGGGTATTTATTATATTAATTAATAGGATCGGTATAGGTATCGGTATCGGTATCGCACCTAAAAACTAGAGTATCGGTATCGGTATCGGTATCGGCCTCTTTTCTGCGTATCGGTACATCCTAATATATAATATATATTATATATATATAATATATATATAATATATATATATTAATATATATATATTATATATATAATATATATAATATATATAAATTATATATATATATATTATATATATATAATATATAACGTTTTTATTTGTGTGAGTGGGTATGCATGTAGGCACATACCTCACATACACACAGACGGTTTCAGGTGTACAAAGCGTACAGGCGTACACACACACATGTGGCAGAGCCAGTTAAAAGAGCAAAAAGGACTGACAATTTTTCTATCATTTTGCTATCAAAGTCACATTTACATTTGGGTAAGCAGTGAATTTTTATTATTATTGCATATTCTATTGAATTTCTTTGTTTTATTTTTTATATAAGGGTTAGTCCTAAGGTTGAAAAGAACATCGGACTATGAACAAGGAAACGGTATTTAGGAGAAATGATCGTCCTTCCCTTTAAGATGTTTTTAAACTGAAAATAGTAGTAAGTGGTAAAATAGTGGATTGTTAAAAGTTTATATAATTCTGTTATGCTTACGCATAATAATTTTTGCTTATGCATTTGGCTAATTGATTTTTATTTAACGCATTTAGTTTGGGTTTTAATTAAGGAATTTCAATTAAGCACATGTAGTTCTGCTTTTAATTAAGGAAACTCCTTAATTCATTTCAATTTTTTAATCTTTTCTTTTATTTTGTATGCCCATTTTTATACCATTTCTTTTTATGATATTTTGGTAATATATCTCAGATCACAGTTTTTATTTTATTTCATTGTTTGTGTATGCATTCCTATTGCTACATCGTTGAATTTGGTCACGAGACTTAGCAGAAAACGGGAACAAATATAACACAGAAGAAAATAATTAGAACTAAGTTGAAAAATGGATGAATTAAGAAAAGAAAATGAGCCAATTGAAATGAAAGAGGAAGAATGCCCAGTAATGTCAGGAGAGGCAGTACCTCTTCCTGGGGCTCTTACTTCCACCAGTTTGTTACCCAATCCCAAACGTTTCAAAAAAGAGGAAGAAAAGAAATGCCCTACAGTATCAGAAGAGACAGTATCTCTTCCGGGGGTTCTTGCTTCCACAAGTCTCTTATCTGAGCCCAATTGCTCCACTACAATCAATCAATCCCACAGACACACAGAAGTTACTACTACTGAACAAAGAGTTTACCCAAATGAAGTTAGTAGTGCAGGTTCCTACACTGAAGCTTTGTTAAAATTTATGGTATTTGATCGTTCAAAAAATACCCCCCTTTATTCCTTCATGCGTCAAGCCAAGGAGTTAATCGGAGATTATCAGAGAAAGTTAAGAGACATCCATCCATCCATCCTTCGGCTTACCGCAAATAAATTTCTTAGTTTTTTCCAAAATCTTGGAACATATTTCAAAGTTTGAGAGTCATGAGAGACTTAAGGATGAAATCTTAAAGATGTATGATCCCGATTTATATCTGGAAATCCTGTTGGAGAGAATATCTCAAATAGCAGATGAGATCTTGCCTGAGGTTAATTCCAGTGAAGAGCAATCAGAGTATGCCACTCCAGGAAGGCACGAGATGGAAGAAGACCATGAAGATGAAGATGAACTTGAGGAAGATAAGATTCTTACCCCTACTTTTGGAGTAGAAGAGACAGTATCTCTTCCTGGGGCCCTTACTTCCACCAAGTTGCCATCCAAGCCCAAATGCTTTATAAAAAGAAAGAAAGTGTTTGGAGGTAAAGTAATTAAGAAAGGTCGAATTCCTTGTTGTTCCCGCAAAGCAACAAAGCCTGCCACTAAAACCCACAAATATTCCGGAACTGTTACACTTAAACAAGAAGTTGCCCTGGAAGAAGAGAATACCAGGAATTCTTGTATCCGGAATTTAATAAATTTCTTCAATTGTTCAAGAAAGGAGGGCATATCTTTCGCTCCTTTCATTACGAGAACCATAGAATTGTTTGAAGATTACCAAAAAAAAATGAAGAAGATGAAGCCTAGTTTAGCATTCAGTCCCTTACAAGAGAAGGTGTTTATTACCACTAAAGTTTTAGAATTCGTTTCTGAATTAAAGGATTCGAAGAGTTTAAAAGGGAAAGTGTTAAAAGCCTTCAGTCCTCACATTCGCATTGAAGAATTGTTGCAAAAATTCTTGCAAATTTCGATAGTCTCCAAGAGAGGTTATGGAAAAAGAGGGAGCAACGGTGCCCCCTTCCACTTCGTCATTTAAACGGACAAACATTTTAGAAGGAAATACTAAAACTCAGGTTCAAAGCAAGAAAAGATATGACGTAGTAGCCGGACCCTCTTTTCAAAAGGTCGAAAAGCTCCCCCAAGTCGGTCCGCACTACCATTTAGATATCACCCTCTTCCTCAGGAAAGGAAAAGGAGGTTTGAAAGTTTCCGGACTGGTAGATACCGCTATCGGGGTTTCTTTTGTTCAGAAACGCACGTTAGAGGAGTTAGAGAGGAAAGTGGGTCACAAAGCGTTGCTCCACCTTTCCCACGTCACTATCCATGGAATACATACCAGCAATTCCAAATCTTACAACGAAGTTGACTTGTACTTCAAGTTGTCTGGCAAACTCCAACAGGTTACTTTTCTTGTATATGACCTTGGAGGACAAGCCAGTCGGGACCAATATCCTTTCTAAAGAACAAATGAGCATAGATCTATTTTCTTCCCAGTTAACTTTTTACGGAAGTCAAACCGTAAAAGTTCCCCTCCACATCCGAAATGACTCAGAAGAGAAAAAAGAGAGCAAGAACACCGTAATGCAAACTTCCAATAAGTTCTCAGAGATTAAAAGTAGAGTTGCACCCAAAAAGAAATATGGGCACGTTATGCCATCCCAGGGTAAGAGGTGCAGAACTCAAATCCCTTACGTCATGAAAGAACTAGTGCTTAAGGAAAACCGCATAGTTGAGGGTGACGTAATAGAAGAATTGTAATTAGTATTGGGCGTTTCAGGAGGATACCGAGAAGAGACAGTCATTATAGCCCGCGGAAGCTATAAGCCTCTTTCTTCTCCCAAATAATTTTCGCTGATTACTACAGCCAGAAGTATCCTTCCTAGCCCAGCAAGTTATTATAGGTTAAAAGAAGAACCTAGCTAGGAATTGAACTGCGAGTTCAAACTTCTTTCGTCTCAAATGTTAGTTGACAAGAACGGAAAGAGAGACGAAAAGAACCAATAAACGGAATGAAGAGTTCAGCCTTTTCTAATAATGAATGTTAAGATTATGGTCTAAATTAAGGAGAGAATTGGAGTCCAGGCATTGGTCAGTACAATGCACTCATTCCCTCATAGACCTTCGAAATAAGGAGACGATAAATTCCTCCTCAGGAATTATAACCAAAGTAATTCCCAAAGTAAAAATGATTTAATTAAGGAAAGAATTGGAGATTTAATTGGCGTCCAGTATACGCACTCATTCTTTCATAAACTTTTGGGATAAGGAGATGACAAATGCCTCCTTCAGGAATTATATGTCAAAGAATTCCCCCAAAGAAGAGTACGGAGTACTCAAAAGTTTTCCGACGAACGTCCTTCGTCACAAATTCATAGCGTTGAGAGAAAGTCAACCTACCAGACAAGAGGAAACAAAGCCTGTGTTGAAGTTAGGTTCCCGGATTTTCTCCATATTTTAGACGCTACAAGTTTAGTTTTCAGACGAACGTTCTTCGTCCCAGCTTCATAGCGTTAAGAGGAAATCAACCTACCAGACAAGAGAGTATAAAGCTTGTGCTGAGGTTAGGTTCCCGGATTTCCTTCATACTATAAACGCTACAAGTTTAGTTCAGAACAATGAACTTTGTTTAATTATTAGCCGAAATGTTGTTTCTTCCGCTAATATTTGAAGCACTGTTGTTTCACAAAAAGAGAAAATGAAGCACTTTGGTTTTCGCTTCAACAAAGGTTAAGTTTCTTAGTTATTTGTCAAAAAAAGAGAAAGGATTTGGTGATCTTAATTTCCCTCCTCTCCTACATAATGGTTAATCGCTTCAGTCGATTACATCTAAGAAAACAGCAGCAATACTGCAAAGAATAAACCTTTATTTCATCTTGCTGTTAAGAGAGCAAGAAGAAGAAATCCTTGATTTCGAGTTATTTCCGCCCAAGCTAATGCCACGACTAGCTGGCAAAGCCCTAATTAAGGATCATCATTTACAAACATTACAATAAATGAACAGTAAAGTTAAATGTCTTATAGTCCACCCAACAGAATTTTTCAAAAATATGTCTTATATATTGATTACAAAAGGCAAATTTTGGATATTTCTGGTAGGAGAGTTATACAACTAATTTCTCATACCGTTCAAGTATTTCTTAAGACAAGTCATTCCAAGTATTTATTATATTTCTTGGATGAAAAAATTTAACCTGATACTATACCTTTCTTAACATAACACTATATTTTTAAACGTATGTTCTCTACAGTAAATATTGTAACTGTACCCCACTCTCCCCTAAATGTATGCGTGTGTATGTGTGTGCCTGTTTGTG
Source organism: Trachelipus rathkii (assembly GCA_015478945.1). NCBI lineage: Eukaryota > Metazoa > Arthropoda > Malacostraca > Isopoda > Trachelipodidae > Trachelipus > Trachelipus rathkii. Next base: position 11,268 of record JABUQX010103462.1, read on the forward strand.
TGTGTGTGTGCTTATTGGCCACTATCTTAAATAATGAATATTTAATTGTGTGCAAAAAATTTTTTATTTTAAATTTTTCATCTTTAGTATTAATGTGAAGTTAATTGATGGAACAATTTCAATTTTTTAACTAGGAGTGAAATTAGGTAAAATGATAACCAATAATTTGTATCATATGCGATTGAGATAATTTGTAAAATACATTCATATAGAAAAGAATGCTTATTTAATATGTGGGTACTATCAGAGCTAATTATTAGTTTTCAATAGCATCAAAGAACTCCAATTAAATCACAATAATATGCATTTACAAAGATGTTTCTCTCTGAGAACTTATAGTATAACCATAAACTTGCTTACACAATTCACTTTTTTTTATAACACTAGTTTTTCACTCTCTCTCTTCTTATTTTTCGGCGATTTTTTGGTGCAGAAATTTCTTTCCTCGAGTGTCAATATGTTTGTCTATTACTCAAATCACATAGTGAAAAATAACTATGCTCTTAATGCTAAATCAAAGCCATAGACAAACGTTCAGGGTGTCCTTATCTTACAAGAGTCCTTAATTTTTTATATATTTTTTTGTTCAATTTTGTTAAATTTAATAATATATTTTAACTGAAGAAATCGTTTGTTTTCTCTTTTTAATATATTTTATTTTTATAAATTTAGATCGAGATATATTAGAAGTTATACTCATACAACTAAATTGTAAATTTTCTATTACATATACATAAAATCCAAAATTTGAGCCTCCTGAAAATGTATTGTCATTGTTTATTTACGCTAAATTTTGATCGTTTTCTTACATACTTAGACTATATATATATATAATCAAATTATAGATATATTAATAAAACATATAAAATTAGTAATCTGTATGAAAGATTCTGTAATTGAACAGAGCTATTTGAGCTCTCTTATTGATGTAAATTCAAACAATACATATGAAGAGAATAATGTTTATATTCATAATTATTTATTATTATTATTATATTGTCATATACTATTATTAATTATTATATTATTATTATTAATTATTATTATTATTATTATGAGTCTAATATATTTATTCATATTCATTTCTCTCTTTTCATTCACTTTACTTATCTATTTATTTACTTATTTATTATTTTAAGCATAATTCTTATTATTATTACTTGCATTATTATTATTCTCATTGTTTTCTTATATCATTATTTCTTTCACTTTCATTGTCAACTATCAAACACTAAACTCTAAGATTATGCTATAAGGAATTCTTCAAATAACAGTCCCAAAAGATACCTACTCTCCATCTCAATGCGCGCTCAACGTTTATCTGGAAATACTCATCGCAATACATGTTTAGTAAGCAATCCGTCGTTGAGCCATAGTTTTCATCTCCATTGAGTGTCACACCACACTACATTCGTCACACAAACACACGAAGTTGCGGTTTCTGTGGACCGCATTGTGACACAATCCAATGACAAATGGCACTCGCAATTAGAGCGTGTTTTTAAAAATCATTTTGATTTTGGTGGTGACATCAGGAAGATGTACTATATCGTCCATTTCTATGACTCTCGTAACATCTCACCGCTCTTTTTCAAATATGAACTTTGTACACACGGATACAAAATAATCATATATTATCATTTCCCCAAGACTTATCTAAAGCGCGTTTCTTTTAGATCTTGTGCAAGTTTCTCCTCTTCCAATTCGTCACTGCACTTCTCTCTTCTCATGTCTTCATTCTTCGATGACAAAATCAAATGCAATACTCTCTTCTAGCTTTTGAGGTTATCTTTACATTTTACAGCAACAAGACCTTAAGCTAAAAGGCTTATTACATTAAGGATTTTTTAGTGAGTTATATTCTAAGATTTTCCCGCTATCTATATCTATTTACGGAACAGTTTGAAAAATCTCATCTCTACTACTTATATACTCTATTTCCTGTAAGAGTATAGAGCACTAGTTGATAATAGAAATGTATCTATATCACTCAATCTCTATATCATAACTTTACTTACTATATATTTACCTCTCTCATATATATATTTATATATACTAGTATTTCATATATATATATTATCTATATATATAAAACAACATGTTTGAAACATGATCCCTTCGAGGAGTGACGTCACAACAAGATAAAATAAAATTTCTCAATTTTGTAATTTTTTATAATTGTACTTCACCAGTTCTTTGGCAATGAATATAATTATACTATATTTCGAAGACTCAAAATGTGGTTTGACAATAACTTGAAACATTAAAAAACATTTTTTTTACGCTTTCATGTGACGTCACAGTCGGACTAACCGATCTCAAGAATGAAAAGAACGAAAAACAGCAATCTTACATGGGAAGAAAATTCCCAATTTCGCTAAGAAAATTGTCTTCCATTGAATGACATTTGACATCAACGGGATATACAAAAATTTTCGGTTAAAGAATCTTGCCAAATCAAAAACGCCTTTATCAGAAGGAATTCATTATATGCGTTTGATCGACTAAGCTCAACCAATCAATGAAACGTCATACTAATCGCATACATACCTTAATCCATTACAAATTACTTCGAAAAGTGCTTCTTACGGACTTTGCCTTCACTTTTTTCTCTAGTACGAGTAACCTGGCTGATCTGCGTTGTGACGATCAAAATTAAAATAACGTCAATTCAGCAAAACAGGTCATTGGAAACATGAAAATAAAAGAAATCTTTAATTCAAATACAACAATTAGGTTTTGTAAATGAACAAAATCATTAACACAAACAATGATTTCGACAAACCAAAAAATATATATAACAAATTAACTCTACTACTTCTACTAATAACCGTCCTTTTATAATTCTTATAATTTTAGAAGCAAAATTGTCATTATTCAATCACACATTTAGTAATTGGAAACTCATCACATATTCTCTCCACAACAAAGGCTTCTCGTCGCGCAAAATAAATATTTTAAGTGTGTATCACTCGCATATTTTGTCATTCCCACTTTCGATAAGTCTCTTTTCATGAAACTGATCAAACAAAACTATATTCTTTCATTCATTTCTATTAAGAAACAATGTTAATATTATCATTAATTTATGAAACATAATGGAAAGTTTTCACACAAGCATTATAGATTGCTATGATTAGGAACATTCTAAGGTTATATATATATATTATTAATATAATATATAATATTATATATATTATTATTATATAATAATATATATATATATACTATATATAATATATATCATATTAAATATATATTATATATATAATCATAATTAATATATATATATCTAATTAATTATATATATAATAATGATCACGTAATACATATATAATTAACTAACTACAAATTAATACATGTCTTTACTCCGTGTTTTAAAAATAATAATAAATAATAATGCTACATTATATAATTTAATATAATATATATATATTATATATATTATTAATTTATAATATATATACTATATATATATATAATATTATATATAATATATTATAATAATATTTTTATTTATATTATATATATATATATACTATTAATCTATTAATTAAATATATAATATAATAATTAATAATAAAATTTTACTATATTCTATATATATGTAAAATATAAATATACTAATTTTTAGAACATTTGATCAAGTTTAATTAATATATATATTATATTAATAATATATATATATATATATATATTATATATATAATATATATATATATAATATATAAATTAATATATTATATATATTAATAAAATATATTAATATATATATATATATATATAATTAATATATCTTAATTTTCTACTATCCGTGCTGATTAGGGATCAGATGTATTTTTTCAACAAATTATCTTATAAACTCTTAATAGTACCATATAACAATTGTAAATTATCTATCTCTCTGAGTTTGGAATTGCTGTCTCAATTTTGATGAGTGTAAGAGGAAAAAAACAAATACACACAACAAAATAAGGTATATATATACGAGTGTAAGAAAGATTATTCCTGAATAATATTATATACTGTTATATATATATACGATAACTTTATTTTTACAACTTGACTATATACAATATTATAACATAAAATTATACGCATCTTACTAAAAGGTAGCTGGTAACTGTATATATAACCCACTTCTATATATTACTTTTCAGATAAACAAATAAGTCTAACAGCGAAGGACCCGCTATCACATTATCCTAGGCAATCCTGGCTAAATTCACACATTTAAATGATATGTTTATATAAAATATAAAATATATATCTAAGAGAAATTATTGTTAATTATTATAGTAATAATGAAATAGATACTTTCAGAACTCTATTTATTGTTTTTTCTGTCTGTTAAATATAATAGAACTTCGTGAATTAAATTTTTTTTTGTGTTTTATTTACCTAATAGTAATACCCAAATCGGTATTTACCGCTTCGATGGCACAGGAGTCGTAGGTTCTCTGCTATCCGTAGGAAACTACGGTTAGGACTACTCTCGTCGCACCCCTCCGGGGAGGGTCCCCGGAACACCCGCTCTTTGGTATTTGGTGTCGCGGGGTCCTCCGCCCCCCACCTACGGGGTATGGAAAACACATCCCCCATGTTCCCGTCGGCTCGAGACCCCTATGTGCCGTAATACACAGCAAAATTAATAAATAGTTTAAGGAGGTTCTATTATTTTTTAACGACGAAACATATACAATAGGAGTCTATTAATTACGACTCTTCTAATCATGAGGTCAACTAATAATTAAAGTTGAACATGAGACTATTTTGCTATTATTTTTACATTTAATTCACATATGTAATTTTACCAAGATTCCCAAAACTGTCCATTTTTTATCGCTGTAAGCTATTGCTAGTTTTTAAGACGGGTTTTTTTCTGGTTACATTTTTTTTTATTTTTTTTTTTTTTTATTTATTTTTTTTATTATATTTTTTCATATTTTTACACTTTCTAACTAAAATTGAACTCATTGCTATCATCCAAACAACACAATGTGTCAATATAACAGTATTACCAGTATTTACTCTCTAAATATGTTTTTAAAGGCATACATTGAGGCATAATCCAGATCGGGTCATGGCAACATTTATATTTCTACCTAATAACTAATATATACTATCTATATTCTTATTAGTATTTTATTTTCCTATATCATTATATTCTATATCTACTATACTATTATATCACTTTACTATATTACCTATATATAAAATGATTAGAGGCGGTATATTCTGATATATGATTATATATACACTCATAATTATAATATATGTATAACTCAGTATATAATTAGGTAGAGGCGACTCCTGGCACTCGATGCCTAACTCGTGCTAGCCCGTGCTCAGCACGAGTTGACATCTTAGAAACTATCTTTTTTGCAAATTTCATAATGTTACGACTAATATTCTCTTATTTTTTTTGTGATATTATACAAATAAATGAAATTATTAGATAATAAACATATTAATAAGAATAATATCAACAATTAGAAATGTAACTATTGGTAAGATTATTGATCATAAATATTACCTTTACACATATTAAAAATAGCACTAATCCGTGCCCAAAGCAATTGGCGATATTCATATCTGTGAATTTAGAATATAAAATTATACTATAGGTTCATTTTTTAAATTAGTTTTTAAATAATGCATAATTACTTTTCTTTTTTAAACTGATATTTGTGTCATAATTAAATATATTTTTATAACAAAAAATTATATTATAAGTAAACAACAAATAATTAATATTTATTATAAAAAAATTTGCTAAATCTCACTTTAGAATAAAAAAGAAAAATATGAGTAACTTGAAATATTAATAGAAAACGGTTTAATTAAAAAATGATTTAATGGGATCAACTACTGTAAGTATTTATTATATGATATAATTTATATATATATATATCCATACAACTTATTATAAGTATATATAAAAATATTTAGGAAACGAAAGCTCAAGGTAAGTGATGATTAAAATAAAATTCTATAAGAACTTATTATACTTTATAAGCTTCTATAATACTATAAGACTAATATACAATATATATATATAATACTCACTAAATTAAAATTTTGATTAGTGATATATTATATGATTTTTCTTTGTCATATATATAAATATATGATATTTATTTTTTATTATGGTACTATTTGAGGAATATTATTCTTATTAAAAGCATAAATTATTTAGCATAATCTTATAGCTTTATACAATTTTTTCTGATAGGAGACTCAGCTTTCACTTAAACACTATTTATATTTTTATTTTTTATCTAATAATATATAGTATACATTAGAATATAAATAATAATATATGATAATAGTAATATATGAATTCATATATAATTATTATATTATCGAGGATATACATATTAATTACTTATCTATATATAAGAGAAAGATAGAATATGATCAGATGAGGTATGATAGCTGGAGATTAGATGAGTATAGAGTGAGATTCAATGTATACAAATTAAATAATAACATAATGATAAATGATAATAATAAGAAGATGACAGTATGTGATGAATGAAGAGAGAGATAATGAGAATTTTGAATTTTAAAATTAATATAGATGAAGTAGAGAGAGAGAGGGTAAGTGTGTGTGTACACGTGAAGTTAGTGTAATAGAGATGATTTAGAAAATTATAGCCTGTTTATAGATATTACTACATTTTCTCACAAATTATAAATGTGTAAGATAAGTTAAAAAATTGTGAATGTTATGACTAGATAACTTAGAGAAGTGAGTAAGAGTTGAGTAGAAGGACATTATTGAAATAAGTCCAGATGGAAAGTACAGATATCATGTAGAGAGATATAGAGTGAGTGAGAAAATTTGTCCTTCAGAAAGAGGTTCAATGAAACAGTAGATGTATTCAGAGTAGCCCTATGGGTAGATGAGTGAAGAATGAGCATATTCAATGATATAAAGTGACGCTAACTAGTGAGAGTGAGTCACAGAGGGATATATATAGTTAACAGTGAGTGAAGAGATATCTAGTTAGATGAAAGTACTCACACGTAGAGAAGTAGATGACACTGAAATCAAGCTATTTAATTGTTTGTACAGTCTAATAGTAACAATTGTTGAGATCTCTATGAGTAGAAATAAGTATGATTAACCCATATATATTATATAATAAACTCATAATGTATTAATTATGGGCTACCAATAATAATATATTCTTATTTATATGTTAATTATGATTGTTCTATCAATAAAGTTAAATTTGTGAATAACAAAATTAATAAATAAGGGAGGAAAAAAAATATACTAATTCCTTAGTAATTTTTAGATAGAATGATAATGTAATTCTTAAAATTTATAGTATGTATTTATTATAATATATTCAAAAGTTGTGGTTCAGATAAAAATATGAGTTATAATATAATAATAACAATACCAATATTAATAATATATTAATATATTATGATAATATATATATTCCTGTTATATATCTAATATACTATATATATATATCTGAATTTAAGAAAAACCAAAAATTTACTTAAATATATTTATCTAACTATATATCTATATAAATATACTATATATATATCTGATAGTATAATCAATATTTAAAATTAAACTAAAACCTCCTCACCTGAAGATAATGATGAAGATGAAAGTGAAATTTGATATGCAAAGAGGTTTTTAATAAGCTTCAAAGTGAAATATACCGATTTAATCTTTATTTAATTATACATTACAGCAGTAAATTTACTATACTCATAATTATTATCATATTATATATAGCTATATATTACTATCATTTAAATACTTCAATATGGTTTTCATCATCTCGCTAGACATCGCTACACCGGGTATATAATACAATATATTATAAAAGCAATATTATAAATATAAATTAATCCTTAAGAAAAATTTCTGTCATTAGTTATATAACATAATACAAGATGAAAATGAGACAGATCGAGTTCTTCACATAAAAGAAGGCTGGGATGATATCGGCATTACTTGAGCTATTAATCTATTATTCATAATTAAAAATTAGATATTTATTTTAAATATAAATGTATATTATATAGTCTGAATATATGATATACTATAGAGTATAAAATATAAATATATATATTAAATATTAGTTATCAGAAATATGCTATAAAAATAGTACTATTATACTATATCTTATATACATGACATGTGAACATACTTTAACATAGTTTCGTAGAGAGGGTAGTACGATTAACTACGTATATTACTAATATACATACATTATATAAATCATGCTAATATATATCACTATAGGTCAACGTTCGATAGAAGTTTACCGCATCCTTTAAAAACTATTAATGGCTATTGATAAACAGGCATAAATTTCTTAGAGATTATATGTGTATAAATATAGTTCTACTTGAATAACACTCTAATAAGGTAAACCACAAAATCTCGTTTCGTTAAAAGAGTGATAATAATGTAGCATAGAATTTATTAAACTTTATATCTCTTAGATATTAAACTGTATCTTTTGGAGACGAGATCTGAGCTCTTATTAATATAGCGAGATTAGGTGTGCTTGAGAAAAACACTCAAGAAGAGATTATTTGTAAGATTTGTTGTAGTCATTAAGTCAGGATGGAGGGTCTACTAGGCATATACGCGCGCACCTCGCAACGGAAGTAGGCACTATTTCACACCTTCGGGGAGGTCTCCAGAACCGCCCCGCTCTTAGGGTAATTTAAGTGTCATGGGGCGTTTGCCTCCACTCGCCTCCCCTCACGGGTAATCGAAGAAATAAATCTTTACCCCCTACTATTTCTACCTGTGGCTCGAGCCCCCTCTACTAATAGTGGCAGATGGAATTAATATATTATCAAAAATTTAATAATACTAAATAATACATGAGAGATATATATAATTATAAAATAATAAGTAGGTAATTAATTATATATATTTACTATCACTATTATTATTACATATATATATTAATATAATATAGGATATATAAATAATATTAATATTTAAGGGGATTATAAGTAATTATATTATAAAATAGGTAAATATATATTAATCATATATATATATATAATGTTATAATTATAAATTATATAGTATAATCATATAGTTATTTAATATAATATATAATATATATCACGATATAAACTAAATATCTAGTTATATACTTCACTATATTATAGGTATATTATATTATATATATATAATATTATATTAATAAATATATTTATTTATATATATATATATATATGTAGTATAGTATAGTAATATATAAATTACTATATAATAATATTATAATAATGATATTATATTAATATTATAACACTAGTATTATATATACTAGTATTATTACTATATACCTGAATTTATACACATTTTGTCTTATTGACGTATTGATAGAATGTTTACCATGTAGTGAGATAGGTGACTAAGTGGTTCGACCCTTTTATGTATTATATGCCTGTGCGTGCACAATAGCTTATCAAACTACACACTCTCAATACAAGGACAACATATCATATGAGTTTAGTCAATCACTTATTATTCACACCGTGAGACACTATATTTTCTCTATTGCTAAGAATAAATACTATTGAACAGACATTACCACTATTCTACTATTAATAGATTCATATTATAACGCGGGAGAATGATGTAGAAATATAAATATTGATCCATCATACTAATGAGTATTGATCTACTAACTAATATCTATGATAAACTACTTAGCGGTCGTATAGGGTAATTAAGGAATTCATACATTAAAGGGATGGTGGTTAGTTTAGGCTATATTGAGCAGTCTATCATACTTAATATAAACTACCAGTACTTCTATTAATATTTTGTTGAAATGCTTGAGGGAGTATAATGTAGAGCTACTATAATTTATATTAACTAGCTATATTATGCATAACATCAGTTAGATGAGGTGTATGTGAATTAGTCAATGTAATGATTTCGTCTTTATCCACTCGATATTTACTTATTAAATTACCTTACGATAGTAGCTATATATTTATACGTATACTACATAAACGTACTGTAAATCTACTCGAATCTTGATATATAGTTATATTATAGAAATATAGTCATGCAAGGTGAGGTGAAATAATAAATCGAGTTTAGAGTAATTTGAAAGATGAGATGAGAGTTAAGAGAGGTATAGTCGAGATTTAGTTAATTTATATTTTAGACTATAAGAGGGTAGCAAATTTTTTTGCTTCTGAGCTTTTGACGGAAGACGCACACGAAGTGATCCAGAAGAGGAAACTCTTGTGAAATTTAAGTGACTGGTCGCATGTTCGAAAGTCAATCAAGTTCTACTCGTATGTCGACTGGTGGGAAAAGGAGACTCAGCAGCGCAGGCACGAGCCAAACCCGAAAGCCGAACCTGCGAATTCTTACAAGATTCGATCTTCGTGCCAGCAGCGAGCAGGAATCACCGCACGCAGACCGCTTATTGTTTCATGTTTGGCATGCGCACACGCTCTTCTAGGCTGATGTCGGCAGAGACGACTACTAAGCTCGGTACCTACAGCAGGAACGACTCTACAAGGGATTAACACTCTTGAGGCTATTGAAAGAGAGCTTACTCGCTAAAATGGTGTTGTTACTAGGGCGGCGACGCAACAGAGCACGGAAGAGAAACACACGACCGCCTCCATCTGTCTTTCCACTATTAGTATACAATTAATAAATAATCGTTTTATTTTTATTTCAATGAAAAATAAAACACATGAGCTTGAAATAAAAACAATAAGTTAAATATAATATAATTATATTTAGTTTATTATTCTCATTTATATTACTTTTCTAATTATTGATGGATAATTTACAATGTTTTGAAACCATTATAATACTATTTATAAAATTTTAGCAAATATGCAATATATATAATCACAATAATTATGGTAATTCATATAACATTTTTGGTTCCATATTTTCCTTACAAAGTAGTGGTAATAGGCCCTGAGTATTGTGTTACTAAATTAATATATAAAATTTTTTTTAATCAGGATTACCACAAATTTTTATATTATTATATATTGTTTTTTGAATTTTTGATATTCAATATGTATAATAGTTATATTTAGTTCTGTTGGTTTCATATAATATATGTTGGTTATACCTCACCTGTTTCACAGTCACATTTCAGTATACACATTTATTTATAAATTAATTAATTTATAATTTACAAGACTAATATTAATAGTAAATGTCAAAACGTTGACCACATTGTAAAATAGCATCATGTGGAATTTGAGTTAAGTTGTTTTAGTTTAGGTCGTAGATCATGAGCGAATAAAAATAGTATTAAGAGGTTTTAATTATCTTTGAGAGCACTCTTCGTGATACCACCGCCTACTACTTCGCTATGTAAATAATATTGAAATTATAATCTAATATATAATTTTTTATAATATAGTTAGTGTATGAATACTGAATATCTGCTAACGACACATACATCTGAATATTATGATATTACCACCATTGGGGCACTCTTCTCGCGCATAAGTAGTACATCAGCATAGCATCCCCAGTATACATTGCTTCTTATCTTTTGTGGCGTTACATACAATACAGATTCTTCTTACAGAGATATACTGTGATAAACTCTTTGCCCTTATATCTAGAGAGACGACTGAATCTCACACCCATAAACATTACAATCTTATTTATACACACTTAGCTCTTAAAAAGCAGACAAATCAAAAATGTAAGATCATGGCAGCACACGAGATTAGTCTCGAAGACTATAAACGGTGGCTCTCACAAAAATTAACCACTATTTCTCAACTACCTCATGTCAGCTATGTTTATAAAGCAGTCATTGACGGCCCTCCGGACTGATGGAGTTGGTGCGTCACGGAATTGGAACGGCCTGTCATTCTTGCTAATTCGCTTCACTGACAGCAACATCCATTTCACCTTCGATCATTCACATACTGTATACATGCTTACTTAACTCATTATGTGAGTTTTAGAGAATATATATTCCTAGAACTTATTCATTCTATATTTCATATGAGTGATTACATGACATCTCTCTCGCGCTGCATTATAACACCGTCATTCTTATTGCTAACCGACCTTACGATTTTGACCGTTCTAAATTCAAGCTCTACTCTCTCTATTGACTCCTACTATTTCTTTCCGCTACGGTGAGAAAACGTCTTTGGTACTTCGGTGCTTGCTAAACAGGTACGCATCTTTTGAGAGTCGAGACTTTCTTTCGCACTTTAGTGAAACAAAGAGACTTACGAGCTCTAGTCGTGGAGGTGTTGCTCTCGGCGACGTGCAAAGCGAGAGGCTGAGATTTTCTCACTAGCATGGAGGCGGTGCACCATACTATTTCTACCTTAAACTAAACCTAGATAACTTTGTCTCTACCAGCCTATTTCTGACTCTGGTGTAAGGGTGGTGCTGGAGAGGACTAGACTGCATTAGTAAGGAAGTC
>JABUQX010103463.1:0-2500 GCA_015478945.1 Trachelipus rathkii
ATATATAGCATATATATATATATATATATATATATATATATATATATATATATATATATATATATATATATATATATATATATATATATATATATATATATATATATATATTATAAATTGATTATAATAAATGCAACATTATTTTGAGAAAATGAGAACCCCTAATAATTTTCAATTAAAATTAAAAGAACGCCTCCCAATGACAGCAACAGATCCCGCCTCTTTGTAAGACCTTACAGAAGATCGTGTAGAGAAGTTTCTGGCCAACAGTTTCTTTGTGTATATTGAGAATTATTAAACTAAAAATTCTGTTCAAAAAATACTGAAACTCATTATTAATCTTTTGAAGCTTTGTTATTTTTTTTATTTTATTTTTTTATTTTTTATTTTTTTTTTTTTTTTGTGCTTTAGCAAATTGTTTCATAGTTTTTTTTATGTGTATAATAATCTCTCAAGGTTGTTGTCTAATATATATATACATTATGTTATATTATATATATATATATATAAAGATATATAGATATATATATATATATATATATATATATATATACATATATATATATATATATATATATTATTATATATATTTATATTATTATTATATATATATATATATTTCATAAATACATATTATTATGTTGTTATATATATATATATATATATATATATATATATATATATATATATATATATATATATATATATATATATATATATATATATTGTTTGTGTATATATATATACTCAGAGCTGGGGCGCGCCTATAAGTTTTAGGTGTCGTTTTATGCGCCTATATTTTGGCCTACACCGACGCGCCTAGCGCCTATGCGCTCATGCGCCTTTGCGCCTACGACTTTTCGCCGGCCGGTGGATGTTCGCTAAATTTATTTGCAAAGTAAATTTTAGTGCGATAATAAAAGCATGCTTTTATAAGGAAGAAAAACACATTTATTAATTTTTGTAATTAAAACACCGTAAACTAATATTTACACGTCCCCTTCCTCCTCCATGTCCTTGTGGCCCATGTTTTCCCCCAGGAGGTTCAGCACGAGCGCTGAAGATGTTGAAAATTTTCAGAGCCATATTTGCCAATTTATTTGTAAGTTAAGAACCACTGAACCATAGTTATATATATAATAGTTATATATATATATAAATATTACTATTATATATTATTATTATTATATATATATATATATTAGTTATTATATATATATATATATATATATATATATATATATATATATATATATATATATATATATATATATATATATATATATTTATATATATATATATATATATTATATATATATATATATATATATATATATTATATATATATATATATATAATATATATATATATATATATATACATATATATACAGGTATTGGTGCCAAAGTGTAAAGTAGGTTGGTGCAGTGGCTACGTCATTGAGAGGGGCAGGGCCAATTTTCTAACGAAGAATAACAACCTAAAGAAATAAACATAAATGAAATTTATAAATAACAATAATGATAATAATAATAATTATTATTAATAGTCAATAATAATAATAATAATAATAATAATAATAATAATAATAATAATAATAATAACAGCGTTAGTCAGTTAGGCCTAATCTTCGCTCGGAATTGGAAGCCGCAAAAACGGCGTAACCCGCTTATTTCACCCTTGCTCTCGGGGGGAGATACCCCCTAGAATCAACCTAGCGACTTGAAAACTCACCGGTAATCAGTTTAACATACCTATAGAACATATACAAAGTTTCATTACGATATCTCAAACCCTCTTCGAGAAATCGGCAGGCGACACCGTTATCCCATAAATATTATATATATATATATATATATATATATATATATATATATATATATATATATATATATATATATATATATATATATATATATATATATATATATATATATTATATATATATATATATATATATATATATATATATATATATATATATATAAGTTTAACACTGGTTTTTAAATATACAAGTTTGCCACGCTTCTAAGTTCTAACTTTTAAGTGTAAAAATTGCTTTGTTCCTGTTCATAGGCGAGGCCTATAGGCGCAAAGAATTGGCTGTGCGCCTTGCTTAGTCTGCCTTTTAAAATTCATTGTTGCGTCGAGGCGCCTTTGCGCCCACGACTGATAGTGCGCCATATAGGCGCATGCCAAGCTGCTAACTCGGTGGCGCAACTCTAGCTCTGATATTATATTATTGGTTATATTATTATTATATATACATATATATTATACATATTATATATATATATTTATATATATATTAGTTATATATATATATATATATATATATATATATTATATATATATATATATATATATATATATATATATTTATATATATATATATATATATATATATATATATATATATATATATATATATATATATATATTATATATATATATATATATAGGGGATAAATATATGTAGATAGTGTATATATATATGAGG
>JABUQX010103463.1:5000-7500 GCA_015478945.1 Trachelipus rathkii
ATCAAAGTGAAGGTCATTGAACAGAGTTTTTCCTACTATGGCACCAGATTATGTTCCTTCTGTTATAGGGATACATTCGATAATCCAATTCCTCCCAAACATTGGTTAACAGATCCGGAGTTATGGAAGGAACGGCATGTTCAATTCTGCGTTTTCAACTCTGCGTATAATTGGGCAGCCCCATAGGAAGAAATCGCATAGCGTTAAGTCCGGGGACCGGGGGGCCAGATATATAGAGCTCTGTCGTACCATTATGACCAACCCAACGATCTGGGAGTAAGTCGTTCAACCACGCTTGCACTATGTGACTCCAATGTGGAGGGGCTCCATCTTGCTGCTGATATAAAGTTCACCGCTTCATCCTCTAATAATTGTGAAAAGAGCCATTGATTGTAACATATCGAGATAGGCGACCCCTGCTACGGTTGCTTCTAAAGAAAGGTCCGCAGACCTGGCGTCGGGATATGGCGCAGAAAAAGCTAACCCTTTTGAATCACGTTCGTGTTCTACAAGTTCATGCGGATTTTCCAGACCTCAGATACGAGCATAATAGGCATTCACCTTACCCTGAGGATGAAAGCGTGGACTCATCCGCGAAGACTCACACGATCGTAGAAGGTCATCGTCTTCTGACTCCAACATCTGCTGGTAAAGTGGTGCAAAACTGTAGAGCCTAATGTCGGGCTTTAAAGCATGTGCAAACTGCAACCGGTATGCACGCATGTAAACCTTTCCTAACACCTTCCACAGTCGTTGTGGTATTCAGCCTCGCAGACTCTGCTTCCTGAACGGATTTCTGGCACTATGAAGAAACGAGGCCCTGATACGGTCCACATCCTGTACAGTCATTTTGGGCCGTCCTGTACTTTTGCTTTTACAAAGACATCCATTAGTTGCAAACATACCATCGGCGAATGTTTTTGCCACATGAAGGATCACATGGAAATGTAAACGATACGCACGTTGAATCGTAATTACAGATCCACATAGCAAATTGTAGGACACAGAAAGCTTTACGCTCAGACTCGCCATTGTCAGTATGTGGCGCACGCACTAGAGAAGACTACATCTGAATGCGCGTATGCGCGTATGTCGACCTATCAGGAACTCGTTCTGGCGCAAGTGCATATTCGAAACTATGCAACTTACTCTTCACTTTAATGTATGATATGATATGGATATTGTATATTATGCTGTTATAATAAAGCATTGAAACTGGGAAATTCTTTTACGGACACCCGGTATTGAGTATTAATTAATAAGGTATTTATGCTTTGGAAGTATTCTTCGGCAAGCGGCAAAAGCATCTGCTATAGGTCAAAGCCTAATTAATTTGTCTGATAAGCTTAATATCATTATTAATATTGTTAGGGATATTATTATAATAAAAGAAAATTAACAATAATTATTACTATTCCTACATATTGTGAAGACGGTTAACGTTAACGATTAACGCTAACTTCCGCTACATTCTTTACCGATAAACGCTTTAATGATTAACGTCGTTAATATTTTTTGTTAACGATTAAAAATTAACGACGTTAACTTTCTCATTAACGGTGCCCACCTTTGTATATAATATATATATATCATCAACATATCATCATCACCCATCTTCTCTCCCCACGACTGGAGGTAAGGTGCGTAACATGCACCGGAAGTAGAAAAATAGTAGAAGAATATGAAGCAAGTAGAAAAGAAACCCCAGCTTTACTACCCTTTATAAGTGAGAACCTGTCGCAGTCAGAAAAATCCACCCTAGAGGTTCAAGGCGATGGACCCTCAACTATGACATCTCGTCAATGTAGGGTTCATTCCTTGGCCCAGGTGGGCTAAAACCATACCTCCTCGTAAAACCCCGCCATTCACTCCTGTTATGCACCTTTCTTCTCGCATCTGCCAAACTCACATTCTCTCCAGGCATTCTTCTGGACTCCATTCCACTATTTCTTGTCTCCATCCTGGTTTGATTCCACCAGCACCACGCTATACATCCGTTAACCGACCAAACCATCTCAGCGTACTTTCATTTATTTTCTCTCATTTACCCATTCTCCACACCAAACAACTCTCTAATATGTTCCGTTTATTCCTCATTTTATCATTTCTTTTCACACCTAGCACGCCACTAAGATTGTCCATCTGAACACATTGTACTTAGATCTATACCTCTTATTCCAGACCATAGTCCCACTAATATAGATTAACACGGGTAACAACATACCTCATGTAAGACCCTAGCGCACTCAAGACTTAGTCCTCTTGCATTCACCAAAGATAACTGCACCAGCCACTTTAGTGCCATTCACAATTTTCTTACTACACTGCATCATCCCCTCCCTTTTCATTCAACATATCCTAATATATTTAAATTCAGACACTTTTCCAGCTGCTCACCATCCTCACATAACTTCACACTGAGGACTTTCCTCACTCACAACTATAACCTTACTTTATCTGATGCCATTTTAAACCCTCCTTTTACACACCCTATCAAATT
>JABUQX010103463.1:12500-22500 GCA_015478945.1 Trachelipus rathkii
AACCACGCTCTGCCAGAGTAACTATGACTGCCACAACTCGTTCAAGAACGTGTTTCCAGTACTGCCGTTTATTATGTATCTGTTCTGCTAGTTGACAGTCAATTTTTGAGCCACGTTTTCTTGCGAGATATGCTACTAAAGACGTTCTATGGTCTTCAGAATTTTCATGATTTTAAATTAAAAAGGTGTTGCACCAATCAGAAAATCCATCTGATGATAATGGTTTTGGAGAATTTGAAAAGAGTTTGCACACAAAACAGTATACACGACCAGTTTCTGGTGAATATACTAACCATTCTCTGCAGTATTTTTCACCGTTAGCCCGTTTGGGATAGAAGAAACTCTTTGAACAATATCTGTCTTGGTTTGCATAACACCTCTTTGACTTTTCAAATGAACCATCTGAGTGTTGACACTCTGACGGACATTTTTCTACCCAGTATGCGATGTCATCTTTGCTTAAATCACCACATAGCCCAACATCATTGTTTGTTTTTTTGAGGTTGGATCTTCTCTGTTCGTACTACTAGTACTCTCTTGTTGGTCAATCTGAATTCTTCTTGATTCAATCATTGAAGCAGATTCTATAGAACTAAATGTACCAGGTTCTGTATCAGAAATGGGACGGATATCAGTATCACATGAGGGACCCGCTGTGATACTGGCGTTGGGTTCACCAGAATCAGGCGACTCATGCCCCTTATCTGTCTTTGTAAAGAAGCTATGTAATTTTGACAATTTGCTTTCTTTATATATATATATATATATATATATATATATATATTTATATATATATATATATATATATATATAAGAGCAGTATATATATATATATATGCTATATATATTGATATATCTATATTATATTATATACATATTATTATTACATACATATTATATATATATTATTATTTATATATTATTATTATTGGTTATTATTATTACATATTATTATTATTATTATTATTATTATTATTTATATATATTTATAGACATATACATATATGTATGATATATATTATTATTATTATTGCTATTATTACTATATATATTATTATACATATTATTATTATATTATTACATATATTACATATTACATATTATATTATTATATTATTATTACATATTATTATATATACGTATATTATATATATATATTATTATATATATATTATACATATTATATATATATTATTGTTGAGTTATTATTAGCATATTACATATTATTATTATTATATATTATATGTATATATACATATTATATATATATTACATTATTATACAGCTATTATATGCTACTATATATATATATATATATATATATATATATATATATATATATATATATATATATATATATATATAAATATATATTATATATATATATATATATATATATATATATATATATATATATATATATATATATATATATATATATATATATATATATATATATATATATATTATATTATATATATATATATATATATATATATATATATATATATATATATATATATAAACTTTATTTTATATATTTTTCTTTTATTTTATCGTTTCGTATCTAAATTTTTGGGCCCCCTATACCTCGGGGCCCTAAGCTATAGCTTTTTTAGCTTATACTATGTTCTGATATATATATATATATATATATATATATATATATATATATATATATATATATATATATAGTTATATATATATATATATATATATATATATATATATATATATATATATATATATATATATATATATAGATAGTATATATATAATATAAATGGGAGGTGGAGTAGCTTATACACTAAAAAAGAGTAGATGTTTTCAAACATTAAGATTTTCTAAATTTACTGAAAAATCTTGACGTTTAACCGCAAGCGAAACCTCGAGTAGTGTACTTAGGCTAAGTGTTTAAATGACATGTCCTGTAATATACTTAGTTTTAGTGTTTTAAAGAAATTATTCTCATCCCATCCCCGTTTTATATATGGAAGAGATTTATAAAGCTGAAAGAAAGTATATATATATATATATATATATATATATATATATATATATATATATATATATATAGCATATATATATATATATATATAAAGAAGAGTTGTTTGTTGCTATATATATATATATATGTTAATATATATATATATATATTATATATATATATATATACATATATTATAGTCTAGATATATATATATATATATATATATATATATATATATATATATATATATATATATATATATATATATATATATATATATATATTTTGTGTTGTGGTGCATGTATATTTGATAATATTTGCTTACTTCAGCACTCATATTATGTTTTATCTAAATATAATAATATCATTAATTTGATTGTTCCTTCACATGTGATTTAACTTCCCTCCCCCTCTTATTTTTGTCCACTGGTGAGTTCCATGACTTACGTCATTGAATTGCAATGACAGAACAGTTAAGAAATTACCACCATCGTCACATCCTCCATATACATTAATATGTGTCATTTGTAACCTTAAAATATACACCAAGGGATAAGAAAAAGGAAATAAAACTAATCTACGTCAAAGAACTAAACTAACTGTTATATATATATATATATAGATATATATATATATATATATATATATATATATATATATATATATATATATATATATATATATATATATATATATATATATATATATATATATATATATATATATATATATATATATATATATATATATATATATATAAGCAAAAATTATACACCATCAGAAACTATATTTCACACATTTCATAAGGGATTCGTGCAAAATCTACTTTTTAAGGCACTGAAACCATTTCTCCTCAGAAAATACAAAAATCTTTCTGGTTCCTCTTGCTCGCACCCTTTCTATCAATTCTAACTTTCCCTTTGATGTCTTATCATCTTAAATTAACTACCTATTTCTATTACTTCATCACCTATCCACTCATTTGACCTTATGTCGACGATTCCACCCTAGCTTCATTACTACACTAACTTTGAAATGCTTCTCACTCAGCGGTAGATTTATGATGTTTAGTTGGTAGCCATAGGACAGCTGATCTTTGTCTCATAAACTCGGTTATTTCATCTATCTGCCTAATGTTATAATATTTCACACAACTATAATGCCTTATTCGAAAATCAATAACTCAATCATTCATTTGGCTTTAATATTCTTAATGTTTCCTTTTCCAATGATCTTTCATGGAAGGATCGCATTACTTCTCTTACTAAGCAAGCCATTTAGAGGTTGTTCGTTCTTAGTGGATTTTGAGAACTCTTTCACAGCATACCAGTTTCTTGCTTTGTATTTGAATATCTTACTAGTCGTTTGCAATCTCGACGCCAAAATAAGTAACTATTATTTTCCACCGAGACTAAGGGAGAAGACTTCCAAAGTTTATAAGCTCTGTTCTAATTACCTAAAGCATCAAAATCTTATTGTTCCACCATCTTGGCTTCGAATTTGTAAAGTTCGTTTCATTTTATACGGAACAAAAAAAAACTATTCCACATTATATTAACATTTCCCGTTAATATTTGATCCCAATCATAGGTAGATAAACTATCCTTTAAATCATCCGAAATTTTCAGATTCTTTTGTATCATGTTTTCAATATAAATGGTAATTTTAATCATGTTATGATCGATTTTTAGAATAAGTTCGATAATATCGAAATATCTAACCAAATTCAAATGACCCATTATAGATTCAAAATATTATTTGACCCAGTAGGCAATCAATTATTTAAAAAAAAAAATCTATCTAAAAATTTTAGTAACCGACTTCGTTCCGCATCTGCATCGAATAAATTGTGGTTGATGTTTGGGCATTTAAAGTTCCATACATTTATTGCATACCTTTAGGAAATCTTGCTTAATTAGGTACACAAAGAAACATTTATTTCTGATTGTGAGGACGAAGGACGATATACATTGATTAAATTAAAATTTATATTCAACGTTTCTATTTTAACTTCATGGATATTTAATATAAGTCGTAATTCCTCCCCATTCTACATCGTTTCTATTTTTAACAAATAACTCATAATCATAAAATGAAATTCCAAAATCCAAAATAAAAACACGATCATTATAGTTGCACCATGTTACAGTGACTGCAATTATATCGTAGATTTTAATAAAAGAATTTATTTTGTTTCTGATATTTCTTGCATTAAAAGAAATTTCGCGAACATCAAACGAGGATGTGAACCTCAAGAAAAACCTGCTTCTTTCAGATTATCTCCTGGTGTATTTTCGTCACTTCTTTGTCCAAGAGTCGACCTAATCTTCTATCACCATCATCATTTAAGTGTACCTTCAACTTTTTTAAATAAATAATTTTGATTAACAAAAACTTCTTAAAAAGTTGGCAAAAGACGTTTCTTCGGTCCTGCTAATTTCTCTTTACAGTTTGGAAAGTTCTAAGCAGGAAAATTGCCTACAGGAAAATTTTAGACAAAAAAAAAAAAAAAAAGAAGAAAAAAAAAGCATTACTTGTTTCTACTTTCAAATTTCGAATTAACATTTTATACTCACTGATTAGATAATTCAACGTATTTCCCTTTTTATATACATCGTGCGAACCAACCATAACACATGGTAGACAATAGTCTTAGATTTGTAAATCCTTAAGGTCTTTTTCAATATCAGATATTCTTCTCCCTCGAAATGAATTTAGTTTCTTTATGAAGGGTTACGTGATACAAATTCTTCATTCATGTTCTGCACGATAGAGTTACCAAACAAAATCGTCTCTGATTTGAACTTTTCAGCTTCCAAGAAGAAAACGGTATTTGATGTGAGAAGTTTTATTTCTTAATTTTGGTTTAACTCCATTAGAGACCATCGAAAATTTTTCTTTCTCATTGTCCTTTGAATAGTTAGTTTGTTTTCTTCTCCATTTCTTAGCAGTTGTGATGTATTATTTAAGGAGCCTAAAGCCCTTTCAGTCAAATGAGTTTCCCTGGGAAACATTAGGAGTTTCAATAATGAATTTTGTTTAGGGGAATTGATCACTTTTATATTAGTCTCTAAATTAGTGAAATTAAAATTATTTTATATATTTAAAATGTTATTGCTATATTATATATCTTTTTGATTTTCGTTTTGCTACTGTTTTAAGTTTCTGTAAATAATTTAGCACGTCTTAAGAGCTTGAAGTTTTGTGACTGACTAAAAAAGAACAAAAAGGAAAAAAAAAGAAAAAGAGAAAGAAAGAAAATCAAAAAAGAATAAAAAAATAGATGAAAGTAAAAAAAAAAAGAAAAAGGAAACAGAAAAAAAAAAGGGGAAAAAGGAAAAAAACAAAAACAAGAAGGAGAAAGAGAGAGAGAGAGAAAAGAAGAGAGAGAGAGAGGAGAGAGAGAGAGAGAGAGAGAGAGAGAGAGAGAGAGAGAGAGAGAGAGAGAGAGAGAGAGGAAGAAGAGAGAGAGAAAGAGAGAGAGAGAGAGAGAGAGAGAGAGAGAGAGAGAGTCAATTGGAATGAAAACACCATATAGCTTGGCTAAAATAATAAAGAAAATCCTGTTGGAGAACTGTAGAGTAGAACAAGAGGATCTAAAGGTGAACAAGACAGATTGTCAAAGCAATGAAGAGGGAGATAAACACTCACACGCCCAACCAAGCAAACGACCAAAATGTAATAATAACAACACCAATAACAACCCTGTAAATAAAAAGAAAAACTATATATATATATTGAATATATATATATATATATATATATATATATATATATATATATATATATATATATATATATATATATATATATATATATATATATATATATATATATATATATATATATATATATATATATATATATTTAGTGGGGACTCTTGCAATCTTACTACTCAAGCTCTCTCTCTCTCTCTCTCTCTTCTCTTCTCTCTCTCTCTCTCTCCCACTCTCCCTCTGTGTGTTTGATTATTATTATATAGAGAATATATATATATATATATATATATATATATTTATATATATATATATATATATATATATATATATATATATATATACAAAGAGAATGAAAGTTCTTTGTTTCCTTAACATCAAATGTAAATAAGAGATGCCAAAAGCAACAATATAAACAATTTTATTTAGGCTAAATTCACACACACACACACACACACACACACACACACACACACACACACACATAATCCATTTCACACACACACATACACAATCTTCTGCTTTATTTAATTTGAGGACGACAGCCACCTTTTAAATTGATTAAAAATAAAGGTTATTTAACTGCGATGATTCTTACACTTTGTTCAATTTTACCTAATCTTTGATATTTATTATGCAATATTTTTATTCATTTGACCAATATTCGCAAAAAAAAAAAAGAGAACTTCAATCGTGACATTATGAAATTTGTAAAAGATCGATCGTTTCCATAATGTTAACTCGTGTATCAAAATATGTTAATGAATATATATATATATATATATATATATATATATGGGTTATATATATATATATAAAGGTTACATCTACATCTATATATATATATATATATATATTATATATATATATATATATATATATATATATATATATATATATATATATATATATATATAAACGTAAAATTGAAGGTAATAACTTCTGCCCTACTTATCGGATAAGCATTGAAATATTTTCTCTGCTTTTTTGTATAGACAAGGTATCTAAACGGTATCTCGAATTGTAACTTACAAGTGCACGCCAAATTATTGAATTAGAGATACTTCAAACATTCAATTATTATTAATTAATAATAATTAAGATCTCTTTAGTTTTTTATGGTGTTGTTCGTGCTGTAAAAATAAAGCCTTACGAATTTAATCATTGGATGAAGTTTAATTAAATTTATTTTCTCCTATTTCATAAAAATACATAACAATAAATAATAAGAAAAATACCTTTACAATAAACTGATTGGAACAACAACGGGAATAGGTTTTATACATTTTAAACTCAATAAATCTTTACAAGGTGTTAGATTAATAAGTGCATGACTTATTTATTATATGACCAGCGATGCGTCAATTTTCTAAAATCTGACCAAGACTTCCAAGGGGTTGAGCACCTTTGGTCTAAATTAACTGATAATTCAGAAGAGGGTAAGGTCAGAATTTTTTTTAATATATATAAAAAAACATGGATATTTCAAACTGATATTAGCGACCTTCAAGAGAATAGATGAAATCACGCTTTTTTATTATTATTATTCATGAATTGAAAACGTTCAAATCTTAGTTTATTCGATATAAAGTCCTTTTGAATATATATATATATATATATATATATATATATATATATATATATATATATATATATAAAAAACTGTATATATATATATATATATATATATATATATATATATATATATATATATATTGAAGTATATGTTATATATATTATATATACATATATGATATAGAGTATATTTGTAGATTCCTGTACTATAAATTACAAGCGAATCAATGCTTTGTCATAAGATTAGTTAAATATTAAACAAATTCTTGACTCTCTCTCTCTCTCTCTCTCTCTCTCTCTCTCTCTCTCTCTCTCTCTCTCTCTCCTCTCTCTCTCTCTATTCTCTCTTTCTTCTTCTCTCTCTCTCTCTTCTCTATATATATATATATATATAGCATATATATATATATATATATGTTATATATATATATATAGTTATTATTATATATGTATATATATATATATATATATATATATATGTTAGTGTTCTATATTTACCTAACCTAACCTACCTAACCTAACCTAACCTTAACCTAACCTAACCTAACCTAACCTAACCTAAGCTATGACATATATATATATATATATATATATATGCATATTTTATTATTATATATATATATATATATATATATATATATATATATATATATATATAGAGATGGAGAGAGAGAGAGAGAGAGAGAGAATGGCAGAGTCAATCGCTAGATTCAAAAATCTCGCAAAACTTGACTCAACGACCTCGGAAAACTTACACCTCGGTTGTTACAGTACAGAATCTACTAAATATGCCATATATATATATATATATATATATATATATATATATATATATATATATATATATATATATATATATATATATATATATATATATATATATATATATATATATATATTTACTTTGTAGCCCCCGCTCGCCTCCTATGAGGATATTGCGTTCCGAGGTATTGTGCAACCACATCAGGCCAAACCCATAGATGAGTCAGAGCAAGTGTATCAAATCAAGTGTATCAATGCTCCGAAAATTTTATATTAATAGGACAAATAGTTAAGGATATTGTGATTTTTCATTTATCAAATACGTAAAAAACGTATTAGAAGTTATTTAGAACATAGGCAACATAAAAATAAAAAACTTTATAATTTGTTGGTCTGTGCTATTAATAATCAATTCTTGTATGTAGGTGTGTTTATTACTGTTATTTATAAAAAACAATAACTGTAACATTTCTATTGTATTATTCATTTTTTTATCGGTTGAATTTGAAATGACCTGATGATGACTCCATGTGAGTCGAAACACTGCAAATAAATGTTCCCAGCCAAAAATTGTTCAATGCTTTATATATATATATAGTATAGGGTGGACAACTGGATATATATATATATATATATATATATATATATATATATATATATATATATATATATATATATATATATATATATATATATATATATATATATATATATGCAAAAAATCTTTAGAGTTTTAAAACAGCTCAACCTCTTAAAATGTAAAGAAACAATTTAAAACCATTGAAGAACTAAAAATTAAACAGTAGTTTACGTTTCGAGACTAAAGTACAATGTCTCCTCCTCAGAACTTACAATGGAAATAAAATTAATTTTAACAAAATAAATAATACTGCTTAATTTATTTATTTCCTGTTTAGTTCTTCAGCGGCTTTAAATTTTCTTTATATATATATATATATATATATATATATATATATATATATATTTATTCCTTTATATATATAGGAAATATATATATATATATATATATATATATATATATATATATATATGTGTGTGTGTGTGTGTGTGTGTGTAAAAGGTGTGTGTGTGTGTGTGTGTGTGTGTGTGTGTGTGTGTGTGTGTGTGTGTGTGTGTGTGTGTGTGTGTGTACTGAAAGAGAAAAAAAGAATTCAATTACTTTCAGCACGTGACTATCAAAAAAAAATATATATCGAAAAGCAGTTTTAATTTAAAGAAAAAGAAAATAAATGAAACCCCAAGAAGCAAAATCATATAAAAAAAAGTAAAAAAAAAAGGGAATTAGGAAGAAAATTTACAATTAAAGAAAAAAATAAAATTAAAATAAAAAATTACATCAAAGATCAAAATCAGATTTTTTCATTTCTATATATTTATTTTTTTTTTTTAAAAAAAATATATAAAAAAAAAAAAAAATTGGAATTGAAGGAGATCAAATGAAAGAGAAAAACAATTTCTTTACAAAAATTACATTATATTGATTGCTCGAATTATCTTTTATTTTAGTCAATTTCAATTTCTTTTTATATCATCCGTAAATGAAAATGGGGGAAGTAGAGCAAATGACGGAGCAAATCTTTTAGACTTTTACGTTCTTTGGTGGCAAATTTTTTTTTTTTTTTTTTTTGACTCTCCACCTTCATTTATGTCCTTCAGTGACGTCACATTATCGGCAAATCCATCATCTCAAAAGTGTTATATATATATATATATATATATATATATATAGAATATATATATATATATATATATATATATATATATATATATATATATATATATATATATATATATATATATATATATATATATATATATATATATATATATATATATTATATTACATATTATTACATACACATATATATATTATTAATATTATTAAATATATATTATATATTTATTATTATTATTATTACATATATATTATTATTAT